>JAOXYM010000009.1:20691816-20702446 GCA_028567055.1 Leptatherina wallacei | reverse complement strand
TGTCACATCCTCCAAATGGAAATCAAAACTGTGGAGCTTAGTGTCCATCTGTTACAAATGAGCACCCAGAAAAAGAAATTAGATTCCTTAAGAGACTCCAAAGGTGATAATCTACCTGTAGATTTGAAAATAAAAACATCTTTCATGTTGTCCACATCAGTTAAGCCTTTAGCCAGTCAAGAACAAAAGCTGTGTCATCTCAGAAATGGTTTCCAGCCAGTGCTGCAGCAACCTGACCTGTGCTGACAGTAGCTGAATTCTCCCATACTGTCAGTGATATGGTGCCATTGAAAGTTTGATCAAATTTGTAACCATCGTGCTCCACTTCAAGACCATAAAGCATCGTATCAAGTCAGTGCTGCGTAGTGCCACATCAAGCTGAAAACACTTTGTAGCTAATTGCCCTTAACTTTAGCAAAGAGTTTGAGAGCCAAAACTTAATCAAACAACAGATAATTAAATAGTGATTATGAAACAAATATTAACATCAAAAGCGGTGTTTTCAAAAGTCTTTTGATTGTGTCTCACACCAACTCTAAATGCGGATTTGCTGTACTTCATATTTGCAAATGTTCATGTTACTTTGGCAAGTGAATGTATGAGGATGTTTTCTATGATATTCCCTCAAAAGGTCCTTATTCCTATTACTTATGGACTGATATATTACCATTTGTCTCTTCTTGACAAGGTCACTGCTGTCAGAAGCTGCTGGAGCCCATATCAAGAGATGATGTATCGCTTCAAACTTAAAAACCTTAAATCTGTTTAACAGTTGTTCTCTCCGGGATTGTGAAAAAGGGGCCGATGAGCTCATTGCAAACTAAATAGGCTTTCAGAGCTTTTAGCAATTAGCATCCATCAACCCTGGATAATGCTCACATGTCTTTACTCTCTACCTCTGTCTCCAGCATTATCCCAGATTGATTCCTCTTCACCACCACCTTACAATGAAGTGTCACTCAGTGTAAAATCACACTCACAGCTGTGAAAGGGCTATAGATGAGTAGCAGAACATGTTTATGTCAGCAATACACTGTGTGCGGGCAGTTGGTGCACATTAGCTCTTTATTGTCTGATTTCAGTTGTTTTTTTTCTAACTTTCTTTTCTTCTTTTCTTAGGGTTTCAAGGACATATCTCTGGAGAGGTTCATGCATGGTGGAGCCAACGTGACTGGTTTCCAGCTGGTGGACTTCAGCAAACCTATTGTCATAAAGTTGATGCAGCGCTGGAATAAACTGGACCAGCGAGAGTACCCTGGATCTGAAAGCCCACCTAAGGTAAAGAGGACATGTATAATGTCATGACAGAAAGTATCAGTCAAAGTTTCTGAATATTTACACCCTGAAACTGCAAAAAAAACCCAGAATTAAGCAGATATAGTTTCAACCATAGACCTCAAGAGCCAATCTTGTTAACTTGCAAAGAGGAATTGTTAGAGAAGGTGTGTTAGCTGCACTTATTTCCTGTTGATTAATCAAGAGTCGAGCATGAGCAGCTAATTAAGCAGTAGAGGATAGTGTTGATTTGAGCATTCATAGATCTGTCATACCAAATAAGGCAAACATTTTGAAGAACCGAGATATTTCATTATTGGCTGGAGGAGGAATTTTATGGGATTCAGAATGTAGCTTTACTGCACATAAAAACACTTTGATCTGCAAACACACACATTCACATACACATTTATGACAGTCGTTGTTGGTGTGAAGTTGTTCTTGAACCAAAAATTCACCAGAAGAGCTACACATAAATATTTCTCAATGAACTATCCAGCCACAGGATGTTGTGCTGCATTTGAACCATTCAGTGTTATGTGGTGCATTTGACACAGCTTCTTAGCCAATCAGAGCATGACCTCAGGATATGGGTGGTGCAAGGGCTGATATATAATTTAGTATCAAGTTTAGTGGGATACATGCTAATTATTTAGACATTATGTCTGTTCTGCATGGTATTCCAACAGGTTCTTTCAACGTTAAACATTTTTGTGAAAAAAAAAATTCACAGTAGAGTCATATCTCTGTTTCTCTTCATCCTTTTAGTGTCTGTCTCATCTCTACCCTTTTCTGTTATAGTTCATGTTCTTTTCTCTTGCATATTAATTGTCTATATTTAGACTCATACCTCCCTTTTTTCTATATCTGGTTATGTCTTTCTTGCCCTCCTAAGTACACCACTATTGACAGAGTAGTGGCCTGGAGCCAAGTGGAGTTGCATATATTAACCAGAAATACAGTTTGTCCACCTACTCATTAAAAATACATCATACTGCAGCTCTCAGTCCACTGCCCTCTGGCTCAAAAACAACCAGTAGAGATAAAAATAAAATAGAAAAAGACAGACATAATGCTGTGTAAAGGTAAATGATGCAAATATATTTTCACTGTAAGATTTTTTATTGTTTGGCATTTCTTTCTTTACCTGCAAGTCATTGTAAACTGGTTAATCATCACTCTAAGATTCATCTAATGAATCCTCATTAACTGATGCGAGCTGTATCAATCGCCCCTTACGATTGACAACAGTTTGTGTGCTAATTGAGGTAAACCTATTATGCATGATTGCAACAGATAAATACAGCGAAAACACTTGGATGAACCAAAAAGGTAAACACAGCTGCAGATTGTGTCAACTTTAGGAGCTGCAAACATCTTTGATGAAGTGTTTTTTAAAAATGTTTTTGTCCTTCTCAATGAAGAAACTGATTTCCTCCATTCTTTTGCAAACATAGAAAGGTTTTAGCAATTTAACACTTGACAGAAAATCATCAAACCTCTGGTGACAAAAGATGTCTCCAAATTGCCTCTGGCTAATTTGTGCTGCATAAAATTGAGCTTGGTTTGCCTTGGGCTAACTGGTAGCCTCAGGCCAAGCAAAAATCCGGTCTAATAATGTGTGTCACGAAAAGCCCCATTGGGACTTCCCCCATCTACTCAGGAGGCTGGATTTGAGCTACTTCCTTTTTCCATCAATCAAAATTTCTTAACCGCTGGTTTGCCTTGAAATTAACTTTTTTGTGCCTTGAAATCTCATTTAAAAAGTAATAAAAGTGACCAGTGACCTGGCAAGGAAATGTATAAAAATTTAGCTATTATGCATTTGATCTGACCCAACTTCACTGAGCTACAGGTTTTCTTTCCGAGGTTCATCTTTCTCATACAGCTCTGATCACAGGTCCAAATTACGCATAGGTTTGCAATATCTGTATTTGCATATTTTAACAGATGATAATGGCATTGGATTTTATTAGTAATTGCCCCTTCGGGTAGGATTTTGAGTTTGCCAGGTTCCTTCCCAGAGCTAACAAGCTTTTCTTGCCTGATTTTCCTACTCTATTTCTTCATTGACATAACAAGATTAACTTTTCAGCACTTCATTGATCCTTTATATGCCAGCATTGATTGATATCACTGTAGAGCCAATATGTAGTTGCTGTTGCACTGAATCTACCTGTATGAATCACAGTTTGAACCTGCCTGTGGCCCTGTATTTAACACAGGTCTTCATGCCTTTAATCCACTTTACCGGTCACAAATTTCTGACCTACACACTGAAAGTGACAGATTGTCATGATAATTTGTATAGTGGGAGTGTCCGATTTGCTCTGTTTATGTTAGAGTTGTGAAGCACTTTGTGATGCGCAATGTATGAAAGATGCTATATAAATGAAGTTTGATTTGATTTGATTTTGATTAGAGATTAGTTTTAAGAAGAAAATGCATTCCCTGTTTCAGCTTGGAAATAGTCCTGCTTTTGTTTGTGAACTTTAGTGCATGTTCCTAAAATGCCATCACTGGCTGTGATGCATGTACCTAACTATACCAAAGTAAAAGAAATAAAACACAAATGAAACGGCCATAGATTTAATGAAACAAGAGAAGCCAGGATTCCTGCAGGACTGAAAAGCTGTTCTGTGGGGTGACAGAAAATGCGTCAGAGCTGTACTCTAATAAGCGTTCATTTGTCATTCTGATGAAGCTGGCACTCATGCATGAGAAAAATCATGGTAACACATGTGTCCAGAAGAAGAAAAAAAGAAATTGGTACAAAAGGAATGGATGAATTGTACATAATTGTGGTTCCTGAAAATATTAAATGGAAACAAAATACCCTGGCAAATGCATTGTCAGGTGTGTATGGCTGCCTCACATATGTTGCGTCTGTTTGGAGTGTTGCACATCTTCAGAG
The DNA here is from genome assembly GCA_028567055.1 of Leptatherina wallacei. Lineage (NCBI taxonomy): Eukaryota > Metazoa > Chordata > Actinopteri > Atheriniformes > Atherinidae > Leptatherina > Leptatherina wallacei. The sequence continues at coordinate 20,698,257 of JAOXYM010000009.1, read as the reverse complement.
ATTATTGCAACATGTGTGTTAAAATGAAATGAGCAAGGGAGAGTGAAAGAACATATGACTGTTGTTCCTAAATCTTTGATTTTAGGGTCTTACATATCAACTATGACAGCACAACTGTCTAATTTTTTGCTTTAAAAAAACTAAGCAAATTTTGAGCTGTATTCCGGCTGTATTTATTGTTTGTGTCTTTTAATAGTCTCTAAAATTCCCTGGCTACAGATACAGTATAAACCTTGTATCTGCACAATACTCCTGCTACAGAGGATAAAAAAACTAAGCTATTTCTTGTTATTTTTAAAAGTGTATGTATATATACCCAGCAGTTTCCCCCAAACAGGTTTTCTTGTTGTTATTGTTGTTCTTGTTTTTTAACAATTGTATTGAATATTAAATGAATAAATGTTTTATAAAAGCCTACAGCTTTTAAAGCTTGCAGAATTGTCAGTTGAGTTCACTGGATGTAGATACACACAGTCCTAAATGCCATGCCTGCATTTTTTATAAATATGTGTATAAAATGTGGCACATGCTTTCTTTCTCTACATCATTTATATATCTGGTGTTTGGCCTTGTATGAAATGTAGAGTAAACTTGTATTTGTTTAAATGTTTAATCGTATTTAAGACTCCACATTTACAGTGAAAAAAGCAGTGAAAATCCCACATTTGAAGTGTTCCTGGAAATATGATCCACAATTTGGATATTTTTAAAAGCTAATACTGTTATCTGTGTGTTCCAGAGATGTTTCCATCTTGCCCCGACAAACAGAAAAGGCTGTCATACACTGTTTTGCTCAATTTAACAGTTTTCTATCCTTGATTTGGATTCTATAGTCACCATTTGCCAGTCACTAAAGGCTTCTTCAGTTTCAAGCAGTAGACATAAACGGGGGATGACATGGTTACACAGCCTTCCAAAACACACATTGTGGGGTACAAATCAAGGGATGTCAGTGAGAGAGAAACCACCTGCAGAGACAGAGAACAACTCAGCTGTCTTCCCTCTTTCCTCCCATTTTCATCCCTCCATTTGTTTCAGTCGTGATGTGGAAGCATCCTGCTGCGTTTTTGACTGCCTCTGTCTGTGTGGCACCACGTGTGTCTGAGTGTGTTCTGGGTGGGTATGTTACTGTTGAACATGTCTTATTGTTCCCCGCAGCTCTGCTCCCTATCTATGATGAATTTGTTGAAAAATCTGTCAAGATCACAGTCACTTTGAAGAGTTCAGATACTGAGGATTTTTCACCTTTGCAGTCTTTCATAATTAAAGCCATGTTTTACTGGTAGTTTTTTTTTATTTTGGTCTCTTTTTTTATTATTATTTGTTGCATTGTGATTTCTGAAGTGCTAAAACTTGTTTTGGAAAATAACGCAATTTAGGCTTGACACTTAAAAGCTTTTAAAGCAAATCCTCAACAAAGTGGACTTGATTGACAATTTTACAATATTAAATGTATTTTGATATGATTTAAATTTCTTTCAGGTCCTTTCATTTGACTACATTTGAAAACCATAAGCCTGTCTAAAGCTGACACATTTACAATTATGATACATTTATTATGTTGGTGATTGATGTTCTGTGGTGTTAATGGCTGAAGTCAAATAAAAGTCAAGGCAGTCGAACAGATCACAGTACAGTTCAGAATGATTGTACTGGTCTCCTTTGTCTTTCAAAGTAAGCTGAAGAGGTCATTGTTTTTTTATTTTATCCTATTTATCTATTTATTTAGGAATTTATTTTTTGATATATTCATTCAAATGATCAAGTTCTCTCATTTCTATGCAGCACAAATGCAATATTTTTAGTGTTTGTGAAAATCTTGCTTGTTTATCTCCACAGCTATCCTTCTGACAGAAAATTCTCAAATAATATTTGCTGACTGCAAACTTGAGGATTTAATTCAACCTTTAATGTCATATGTATCATATTTGATACATACAGTTTCTGAGACCTTTTGCGTCACTTCATGGTAAAAAAAAAAACATGTTCAAAACCTTCTTGTACACAATCTAATACTTGTCTTCTGCCCCTGGTGGATGAGCCAGAAGACTATACTTCCATCTTTTTGAAATATCACATGGTAATAAATAAATAACACAGTCTTTAAACACCTCATGTGACCCCTTGTTCCTCTTCTCTGTCTTCTTTCAATCTACAGTATACATCATCTCTAACTTATGATGGTGTCCTGGTAATGGCGGAGGCCTTCCGCACCCTTCGTCGTCAGAAAATTGACATCAGTCGGCGAGGCAATGCTGGCGACTGCCTTGCCAATCCGGCTGCTCCTTGGAATCAGGGAATAGATATGGAGCGGGCACTAAAACAGGTTGGCACAAGTTTGATCTTGCATAGAAGCACAAATACATGCAAAGTTACTCACAAACAAAGACCAAACTGATTAAAAGGAAAAAAATGTTGCGGAAATACTGATGTTGAAGTGTTTTGGATTGACATTATTATTCATCTGTAGCCTATTCTTATTTCCATACCTTCAGCCATAATCTTTAAAGCAGGACTCAGGTCTAACTAGCAAAACCAGTATGGACATATTCTTTAAACAGTCTCAGTATTATCAACATAAAGAACATATAGCATGGAGTGTGACATGTTATCAGTCTGACCTGTGGAGACATTAGTATGATTGCCTATTCAATTAATTTATTGTGTGTTTTGTGTCTGTTTTTTAAATGGACCATGAGTCCTGAATAAAGATTAATTGAATTGAATGTAATCAATTCCTATTCCTTGTGTAAGTTATTTCCTGTAAGTTCTTGCCACAATTTAATAAAAGCAATGATAAAACACCTTGGAGCCTTTTGAAAGGTCACAGCGAGAATTTTTCCTGTGGACTATTTTCACTTTATCTGAAAGCACATTTGTGCTGCCTTGTAACAACATCTTTGTTACCTTGCATTATCTTCTGCACTGAACTGTTGGCCTGTTGATTCAGCCCAGATACAATACACTGCTAATTTATTGAGACACTGTGTATTCTACAAAACTGAGAGTGATGTGATGTGGCACTTTATGTGATGCATTCATTACTTGTTATGATTTTTTAAGCGGTGATCTGCGACAGCTGCTTTGCTTGGCTGTGCTGCTGAAGCTGCAGCTCAGTGATTTTTGCTCGGACTTTGGCTGCTACTGTGGTTCAATCTATGCTGCTGTGGATATGTCCAGCTGTTACTATTTAAACCTGCTGTGCTTCTATTTCAGATGTGTTACAAACAGACCACAGGGGTTCAGGATTAGAGTGTATCCAATGCAACACCTGTAAGTGTTGCAGCCATTAAAAACAATTAGAGTACATCACAGCCATAATTGTAAAAACCAAAGCAGCCACAGTCGCAGTGACCGCTATTTCATCCCGTATAATCACAGTTACGGTCTGTCTCAGAAATGATCAGTGAGAGACAGCGGACATCTTCTTTAATACATAATGCTGCATCGTAATGCAGACCAGTCGTTCTCCACGGGTCATAGAAAATACAAACATTCTTGTGAGATAAAGAAAAGTGAACCACAAAAGATTCCCACTGTGACCTCCTCCTCACCTTGTTTTTACACTGTGTAATTACTTCTCAGTGGACACTCCCACTGACAATGAAAACTGTTATGTGTTCACCACCCATTGCATTAAAAATGCCTATGCATCGGGAAATATTGCATTCATTCGGCGAATTCCCTCATATCAGCAACTCTTTCCTCTACAAATTTTAATATTTGCTGCTGTTTCTTATCATTTATATTTGACCACACAAATATTATTTCACCCTTAAAGAAATGTTTAGTGACAGTAAGCTAAATGTACTGTGTTGGTTTTTTGTCCTTACCATCTCCAAGGTGCGGATTCAAGGCCTTACTGGAAATATTCAGTTTGATCACTATGGTCGGAGAATCAATTATACCATGGATGTGTTTGAACTTAAAAGCAATGGGCCTCGCAAGGTAAGTTCTCCTCTTGGCATAGAGACAAAAAGATTTCTTTTAATCCGTAGCTTGAATTGTTTTAATCATCAGGAAGAAGACCACATTGAATAAATCACTTTTTTTATTGTTGCTGATAGACAGTATGCATGAAAATTCAGAAAAGCCGTTCATCAACAAAAGATCCACTTGTATGTGTTTTTGTTAAGAATGAATTCCTAGTATTCAATGTTGTATATTGTTTCTAAAGGAAAACTGCAGGAATGAGCTCATTCTATTTATTTATTTTTACTCTATATTCATTTCTCTACATCTCATTTATACCTATTTCTTATGTTTCTGTTTTATTTTCCTGACTTTGTGTTTTGGTGTTCTTTTATTCTTTAAGGATTGATTTCAGATTTATTCATTAATACCTGAATTTTCATCTAATTTGCTCTTTTTTTTTACTCCATTTCTTACCTCAGATTGGCTACTGGAATGACATAGACAAACTTGTGTTGGTTCAGAATGAAAACGGTATCTCCAATGACAGCTCAGCAATGGAGAACCGGACTGTTGTTGTAACAACAATCATGGTAATGTACCCTGTGAATGTTTTATATCCTTTTTAGTTTCACTAATGTTAGAGATTAGAATAAAAGCTGGCCTCCAGTTTTGGCAAACACTTGTTTTAAATCCATAACTTAAGTTTACCAAAATGTCACTTCACTATACCTATTTTGTAAAAGCTTCCATATTCCATTATTGAAAATTTCAATGAAATAAGAAGAACAGATTATTTCTACCCTGTGTGTCTATTTTCTTTCATTTGTCCAAGCAAGATCAGGTGACTGTACAGTACGGGAAGAGGGAAGGGAAGTTCCTGGTATTTAAGTTATGCAAGATTGTCATGAAAAATGCAGCACACAATTCTTCACAGCCATGAAATGAGGAGTACAAGATTAGGTTAGACCAAACTAGATGCCATAATAACCGCTTGATTAAATACTGGACTCTATGATTGTTGCAGAATTACAGCTCTGAGAAGCAATAAAGGGTTCTGAATGATTACAAGATCCTAATTAGGATAAAAATATATGGCATTAACATTGTTAATCTCAGGACTATCACCAGAGTCCATAAAGCCAATATTATCACATCCAAACACAAACACACATCTGTCACAACCAACACTAGCCCCTTTGATATGCAACAGACAACACTCAACAGTGTTTGGCAGAAACAATGGGTACATCAACCCCCAAGCAATAAGTACTGTAACCTTTACAGAAAGTGCTTGAAGTGCCTTTACTCTAGTCAGGCTTGTAGCAGGTAATTTGCCTCTGGTGTTCAACTAGTTCTGCAGTGATAAGAAGCTGAAGGGAGATGTTTGAGTTGGAGAACACGGCATACACTGCTTGGATAAGAGTTATCTTAGCGCTTGAGCCTATTTACATGTACACATTTTATGAGTATAGATGCCTCAGTCAACATCCACTTCACAGCTACAACTAGGTTCTGATAATATTTCTCACACTACACACAGAGAGGGAGAGAGAGGCTAAGTAAAAGTACAGCAAGAGAGTTTACCCACAAGGTTCTTAAAGGGAAAGTCTCATCTGGCAACAACACGTGTGCATAAATTCTTTCATTTGACAACAGATTAAATTCAGCAAATTCTGTTCAGTAAATTGCATTTAACTTATGTAAAATGAGGGATTTGCCTGCCAGAGGCTTGTTAACATTGAAGAAAAATCTGATTGGAGATGATGATGAGTTACGAGTTTAAGAGAGCCCTCACAGCACAGCCAGGAGGGGGTGGCACTTGTCCAGCTGGAAGATTAAACTAATGTCTCATTAGTAGGCAAATCTAAAACTGACCTCGTATCACAATTTCGAGTTGACCTCGGTCCAGTCTTTTCAAATGGCTATCACGTAGACACTTCTCTGCAACCCACTTTAATTATTCCCTTTTCTTCTACAATTGAGAATAAAGGAGTGCTAATCGGTAGATTTGTGCACATCCTCTGCTTACATTTGATTTCACTTCACCCATCTGCAGCCTTTTTATGGTGGCCATCCCCTTCCTGTAAATGCAATCAGTCTAATTCAATAAAGCATGCAAAATGATGCAAGTGAAAGCAACTCAACAGACTAATTTCAGCCCAGAGAGTAAAAAAAAGCTACAGATGCTGGAGTTGTGGTTACTCGGGATTTAGTTTCAAGGCACATTCCTTCATCCAGCAAACATATGAATGTTATCAAAATATCTCCAGCTGTGGATGGACAGGATGATGATTTAATAATAAGATGAGTCTACACTGCCTCCGGTGGCCAGAATCATATCAGAGACTACACGTGCTGCTGTCAATTGTTTAGAAAAAAAAGAATTTGGATTAATTTTGAGAGCTTCAAACATGCATATAATTTAAGCTTGGAAAGGGATAGTTTAAAACCTTAAAGGTCCCATATTATGCACTTTATTCCCAATCTTAAACAATTCTCTGATATATCATTTAAATCTTGGCACCC
>JAOXYM010000009.1:20646777-20657199 GCA_028567055.1 Leptatherina wallacei | reverse complement strand
GAAGTCTGGGCGTCCCTGCTCAAGCTGCTGCCCCCGCGACCCGACCCCGGATAAGCGGAAGAGGACGGTACGGTACATTTGATAGTATATTGTATATAAGATTGCCAGATTTCCAAATTTTCTTATGAACCCAACCACTTTGTCAAATTTCTTTTTCTTTGCACTTCCTAGCTGCTTAAGAAGCAATGCATACTCCTTATACTTTTAAGACGGGAGTTCAAAACATAAGTTTTGGGATCCAGCATATGATTAATGTCCACATAGAAAAAATGTACATAGTAAATAACCGTTCCAACCCCTGTATCATTCATTGGCTTACTGGGCTTGCTAGTTGCATAGGCCACCACAGAGCCTTAGCTCCACTACTTTTCACAAGATTTGTTTAAAGTTTGATTTTAGAAAAATCTTTTTAAAACTGTTCAACCTTGCATCTGTACTCTTCACACATGAGGTTGCATTGGAATTAATTAGTCTCCTGTTGGGCTGATTTATGCTTGTTTTGTTTGTTTGCAGCAAGGCTAAACAAAACTTATAGTTTTTGCACTACTAGCAAAACATAGACAAATTTGTGAACTTGCCAATGGACAAACAATGATGAATCAACAACAGAGATTTCAACTACCAAAAATAAAGACAAGAAAATATGATGAGGCATATCTTGCCCTAGGCTTGACCAGGTAATGGCCCAGTAATGGTAATGGTCAATGGTGGGTAATGAAGAAAAGCCATTTGATTACTTTATAAATTAAAGACTCAACTGTCATATATCAAGAGATGTTTTACTGAAGCAGCATCCGTCTTATCTAAAGCTCAACTCACCTGAAGTAGTGTCTAGAGTTTCCTGATTTAAAACACCTCACATGATAGCAGAGGATGATAATTCCTTCTGGCACTGACAAAGTTTTATCTATAGTTTACAAAGTAGCAGCCAATAAACTAAAGACTATTTTGTGGCAAATTTCTTCAGGGTGCATGTGGTAGTGGGATTGTGGGGTGCGGGGGCTTGACATTATTGTTATAGATAAAAATGGGGCCCTGCAGAAAAAGTTTGGGAACCACTGCAGTAGTATGGTCATATAGCCCAAAAGAAATTCTAATTGGCCAGTGGCAGACAAATCCATGAAGCATGGTAGTTAATGATCCACTTATTTGGACGCAATTCTCAATTTACCTTGGTGCGTTAGATTAACCCAGCATGTGGTGACCCATTCTCCTTGAAAATGATTAATCTTTCATACTTATAAAACAGCAATGTATTCAGTATTTGGCTCAACCAATCCCTTTTCACCTTCTTTCTCACTCTCTCCTAAACAGAGTTTATATAGAAATAATCTTTAGCCATCCTTATTTTTTTCTCTGTCATTTTCCCTAATACCCCCCTTTTTTATTGCTTTTTATCCTTCTACTTAGTAAAAAAAAAACAAGTTGATGTAACCCCCACAGGAAGAAAATGAAACTAATTGTCACTTACTTTGATGCTATTGCTTACAATTGGTAGATAAAAAAGAGTAAACATGGAGAAAAAGGAAAGAAAGAATGAGGTTGTGAGTGAGACGGAAGGGGTGTCCAGATTGCAATCTGTTTCATGTAGCCTCTGTTATTGTTACTGCTGAATTGGTTTGGGGACTGAAAGACAATTACTTTGGCAGCTCTGTCAGTTTTTCACTCATGCACAGTTGGCTTAAAGATTTGTTGCAAAACAATGATTTGTGTTGCACATCCTTGAAGCACAAACTAATTGCATTTATGTTTCTTTTTCTACTTTTTATTCTTTCACTCACTTCTGCTATTTCATCCTTTCATTACACACTATTGTTTTTACCATCTCTTCCTTCAACTGCTACTTTCTCGTCTTATCATCCCTTTTGTTTCTCTTAAATGTCTTTCGTTGTCCATTCTCTGTAGGTCCCTGTCTGGACGTATTGTTGGAGGCGTGTGGTGGTTCTTCACTCTTATCATCATCTCCTCTTACACAGCCAACCTGGCTGCATTTCTGACTGTGGAGAGGATGGTTTCGCCTATAGAGAGTGCAGAGGACTTGGCCAAACAGACAGAGATAGCTTATGGGACGCTGGACTCGGGATCTACTAAGGAGTTCTTCAGGGTAAGGACCTGATTCCCTCTTGATTTACTTTGTTGTGAGGGTTTTGGCATTTCACTTTGTGAAGTAAATTTACTTCTAAACTAAAGATCAAAGAAACTAAAGATATAGGAAGAGTAATCCTGTTGATTTCATAATTAATACTTTTATTCAAACCTGGCCAGAAGTGTTCATAGAGAGGCTCATTTCAAGTCCAGCAAAAAATGGGAGAAAAACAATTTATTAATGCTTAGTAAAGACAAAGCAGAATAATTCAGCTGTCAAATAGTGTGAACATAATTGAAATAGTCCGTTAAATACAGATTAATGGACCACTTCTTCATCTTGAACTGAGGGTAGCTGAGGTTTTAAAGCTAATATATCTGACTTTCACTTTCCATGTCATTTTGTTTAGAAAGGGTTCCCGTGGGGTCTTAAAAAGTCTTTAAAGTTTTGAATTTAAAAATCTGCATTTAATACCTTAGAAAGTCCTTACATTTGACAGTTTTTGTCTTAGATTTTATATGGTAGGTCTGAAATTATGTCAGCCTAAAGGCAAAATGTTGTATTTGTTCGAACTACAAAGTGATATTAGTGAACTAATTTCCTCCTGTTTGAACCCGATCATTATACTGAAATTAGGAACCAATTATCGCTGACTTTGTGGGGAGAAATGATTGGGGAACATTTTACCCAACACACACATTTGAACCCTTTTATTTACACGGAAAGTAAAGTTACCTGACAGTGACTTGAGAATATTGTGGATTCGGTGAGTAAAATGGGAAAATGCTAATTCAATATTATAGGCTGGACGAAGGGTCATTCTCGGCCTGGTTGACACAGGTGGAAAACCCATTTAAAGCACTTTGTGCAAGAAGAGCATCAAACTGGGAACAATGGGGATCCAGGCTTTGGAGTTGCATGAGCAATCAGCTAAGCTTTAAAGCTAAATGGCAAACTCCCTCTGTGTTTATGTCTGGGTCATGCGTTGGAAACGTTAACAAAACCTAAAAAGAATAGTGGATCCATTTTAAGCCGTACTACGATTTCCTGTGATGTGCATGGCTTTACACTTTACATACACACCCAGGGCAGTGTAATAATCAGTCACTGCTGATGTTAATTAATTCATTTTCTTAAATTCTAGGAGTAATTTATTTTTGCCAGTGTGGCTGTGAAATGGGCATGAAATTGTGTCCTATATGGTTTTAAAAAGGTCTTAAAAATCTTAAATTTAGCTCGAAAAAACCTGTAGGAACCCTGGTAGAGTTGAATTAGACCAGGTGTGTCAAACTCTGGTCCTCAAGGGCCGCTATCCTGTAGGTTTTAGTTGTTTTCCTGCTCCAACATACTTGAGTCAAACTTAAATGGATCTAACAGCTTCATGTCAGCTTCTTCACAATGACCCAATAATTCCTGTCAGGTGTGTTGGAGCAGGGAAAAAACGAACACCTGCTGAATAGCAGCCCTTGGGGAACGGAATTTGACACCCCTGGATTAGACTGAGAAAAAAGGGAGACTGAGCTGTAACAGAATATGTTACAAGGAGCTGTTATATTTCAAAAGTAAGGGGGAAACAACACCAGACTAAGAAGAAATGGCCATGGGAGATGTGCAATAATTTCAACCTTTAGCCTTTTCACCTTTCAAAAATAGTCCTTACAGTAAACATCCAAATGCACAATGTTTTCTTTTGTTTTTTTCAGATATAAGCAAAAACCCTTTGTTATGTTCTGTCACATCATTATGTCGCACAGATAATCAAACTTGTTTTGTGAGGATGCATGTTGTGTGAGTATATGCAGTCATGTTTTGTGAGGATGCATGTATTAGTATTAGTGTTTAGGGACATGGCAGAGGATTGGGGGGAGGAGACAAGTGGTAGACAGTTTGGGCTTCTTTGACTGGCTCTGGCATCATCAACATAACGAGCAGGCTGAAATCTGTGGAGGGTGAAAAAGCAATTTACTCTCCCACAGCTGAGAGGGATTCGCCACCACTATTAATTATCTTTGCATGTGTGTGTGCATTTATGTGAGCACGCGTGTATAGACCCAAGCTCACATACGCCGATTCAGCAACATCGATCAAATGTGTTTAACTTGTGTATGAAAGTTTAGATGGCATCTGTTCTACAGAACATGTACAATATGTTTGTAAAAGTGTGTGGATGCCTGAAGGTAACTTAAAGCATCAATTTCCTCCTTCATAGCCACACTCATTATGAAAGAATCTGGAAAGAGTCACATTATGTTGTCTCACATCCAACCCTCCAAGGCTATATGCTGTATATGCACAGAAACATCAACATTACTGCCCCACTTTGTCTCGATATCTGGGCCAGCCGGATGGATGGATGGATGGATGGATGGATGGATGGATGGATGGATGGATGGATGGATGATAGACTTTGGCAGAGTAAAAGACAAAGGGAAAAAAAGAGGGAGGTAAAATGGCGAGAGAGGCTGGGCATTCTGGTCCCCTTGAATGTGAGTGACATTGTTATGGGATAGGTGTCCGTCATGCTCCATCAACACCCTGATACACACACACATACATACACACCATCCCCCAGGTGCCGATTTCAGTTCCTGAGGCCCTGGCTTGTCGCTTGCAGAGCGACAGAATAACACTTAAATACCAGGAGGGAAAGAGGAAAAAAAGAAACAGGATGCTTGTGGAAGATGACAGTTTGACTCCTCTGCTTGTTATTTTCACTCATGAGAACACACAATTCACACACTCAAGTATCTATCTATAAGTATCTACAAGTATAGACTACACAGATCTGCAGACACACACATATAAACATTCTAAAATGATGTATCAAGTCAGGCAGATGTCCTCTAAAAAGCTCTCCTGAATTCATAATTGCATCACCGATTAGTATGCTGCTATTCACACCATAAACTCATTTAAAATAAGACTGATGCTTGACTTGTCAAGAGAGACATAGTGTTACATTTTAAATGTGGTTATAAATGTCATTATATGCCAGAGGATCAGAATTGAAGATGGAAGACACAACACTCCATCAGGAGTGTAATTTCATTCAAGGACTATGAAGCTCAGCTGCAGCAATTCGCTTTAGATCATAAGAAACAGCTGCAATGAATGAAGAGCAGTGATAGCATGTTTAGCATGTACTAATATGCTTTGTTCAAGTCTTGTCTCAATGCTATTTTAAGTTTTTATTATTTTATTCTATATCAGTGTGTCATCATAATTACTGCAGCCCCAAGGGGTCACAAACCAGTGTCCTCATTCCTGTCCCAAGGCCAGATAAATGCAGAGAGCAGTATTGGGATGGACATCCGACATAAAACCTATGCCTATGCCTATAAATAAGTTCATTGTATTCCATACTGAATTGGGCGAGGCCTGGGTAAATAACCGCTATAGCCATTGCTGCTGTTATTCTACAGGATGCTGGTGAAAATTGGGCTACTGTGGGTCGAAGGATAGGAGGAAGGCGTGTCCATAGGCAGAAAGAGAAAAGGAAAGCTAAGACTCTAAGACTAAGAGTAAGGACATGTAATGTTGGGACTATGACAGGAAAAGCTGGAGAGTTCTTTGACAGGTCCTGAAGACCAGGGATCTCAAACTCTGGTCCCCAAGGACTACTGTCCTGCAGGTTTTAGATGCTTCCCTACTCCAATACACCTGATTCAAATTAAATGGATGCTACAGCTTGTTGTCAAGTTCTGCACAATGATCCATTAATTTGAGTCAGGTGTGTTGAAGCAGGGAAACATCTCAAATCTGCAGGACAGCGGCCATCAAGTACGGGAGTTTGAGATCCCTGCAGAGGAGAAAAGTGGCTACACTGTGAATCCAGGAGACACACAGGTGGAAAGGTAGCAAGGCTAGAAGGTTAGGAGTAGGATTTAAAGGGACAGCATGTAACAAAATCAATTTTCAATGAAAGGAAAAAAAACTGTTTCTATTGATATCTAATCACTTTACTAAAATAACTGTTGTGTTTTTATTCTCTTAGAATGACCCATTTATACCTACTTGCCGTGGGTCCACATTCATGGCACCAGCCATATTTGAGCCACCATTTTTACTACAATGTCTCTGGACAAACAACTCTATGTGTGAAATAGGAATCCTCTATGCTTTAAAATTGTAGTACCAGGTTTGTTTGGTAGGTGGTAGAGCATCGTTTAGGATAAGTTACGCCTTTAACGGCTCATAGAAAAAGACACATGTACACAATTTTGAAGTAGTTACCTGTAGTACAGTCATCACTGCATCTGAGGCAACTGGATCCACTCGCAGATGAAAACATGTTTATATCCAGAAGAATTTGGGCCACTGATGGCCACCGTCCATTCACAACTTGGCTTGGCATTTGAAGTAATTTCAATGCCTTCTATCTTTTCCACTAGATGTCATTCATTCTTACGCACTGCACCTTTAAGCTATTCTATCACAGTGTTGACAGAAAGAGATGCAGAGTATCAACATAATTAATACAGGACATTGTTTTGTTTTCATAATGGTTCCATTCTGTCTCCGCTAAAACAACATTTTGATTTGAATGATTTAATCTTTTATCAGAGGAGCTCCAAATGTAATCGGCATTAGTGTTTTGTTAGTTGACATCCAGAAGTAGACACACAGCATGGACGTGTGTGGATTAACATACCATTTGGAGAGGAAAAAAAAGGATGACATTTTAGCAACAGCTATCATTTATGTGAAGTTACACTTATATATTAGCAAAATTGTGCCCTCTCATTCCGAGTTAACCTTTGCTTTCACCTTTTACTCCTCCCCTTTTCCAGAGATCCAAAATAGCCGTATATGAGAAGATGTGGTCTTATATGAAGTCCGCTGAGCCAACTGTCTTCACCAAAACCACAGCAGAGGGTGTGGCAAGAGTCCGCAAGTCCAAGGGGAAGTACGCCTTCCTCTTGGAGTCCACCATGAATGAATACACGGAGCAGCGCAAGCCTTGTGACACCATGAAAGTTGGAGGAAACCTGGACTCCAAAGGATATGGCATTGCTACGCCCAAAGGCTCACAGTTAAGGTGGGTGGAATACTGTAACAATAGGAAACAGTAGCAGTACTGATACTGTACTATTGCTGCGATATTCCACCTACCCTGCTGTGCCTTTTTCAATACTTAAAACAACCTGTCACTGCTGTAATGTGAATATTTATAAACCAAGAAATGGGAAAATTTTATATTAATTGACTTTTCATGGATTTGTATTGATACCAAAGCACGATGGTGAAGAGTTAATGGTAAATATAATCACACAGTTTTCACCTGGCAGCAGTGGCATAGATAAATGTGTTGAATGTGCAGATTATGTGCTCCATCGTGCTTTTGTATTTGCTTTGATTTTTCTGTCTCTTCCTTTCTTTTATCTATCTTAGTATTGCATGTAATTCTGTCTCCATCACTGTGCTGTACTCTGTCATTCTCCACTGTCACCTCAATGTTGATTTGTAAGTCACCTTCATTTTTCAGTCCTGTGTCACCATCATCCATAATTCTCTTTATGTTTGTATGCTTCCTTTCTTCTCTGTTGCTCTGTCATCCACTCTCTCTCTCCACAGGCCCACCTTACAGGTAACTCTGTCCATTTGTCCGCTGTCTCATTTTGATGTTCATTCATTGATAAGATAATGATTATTAAATGATGATTTTAGTAACAGAATGTTGCCTTGAGGAGAGGTAGAACCTCAGACTGCTGCTACTTCTTCCAGAGCCACAAAGGGGGGAATTCATAGACAATCAGGAGCCAAAAAGTGAGAAACAATAAGATGAGGGGCCTGGCCACTGGGGGGACAAGAATGTAAAATTAATATGGGACCACACACCAAAATTACTGGGTCACAAATGGAATGAAATATTATTTAATGTAATTGATTGGTAACTAATTGAATAAAGCTAAATTAAAAACACAATAGAACAACAGTTTGTTTTACAGAAAGCATGACAGTGTACTTGAATCTAAAACAAGAGAGCATAATATAAAGAAAATGAGTGAGAAAGTAACCTAAAGTTGGTCAATTTGTTTTTCTTTTTCCTTCAGCAGACACTTGAACAGTCCCAAAAGGTTTTATTGATGTGTGCTAACAATGCAAAAAATTCACTTTGCAGGTGACCAGTGCAAAGGCTATGTCTTTTTAATGTGACAAGAGCCCACTGAGGAAAAATAATTGACAAACTTCAGCAAAGTTTTACCTCCTGCTCTCTCTTCTCTCCCTCCCTCTATCTCTGTCAGCATTTCCAATTTGCCATGTCAAAGGCAAAGCTCAAACTGCATATCAGCCTCACATCCTGTTCTATAATTCCTCCCCTATGTGTGGTGCAAAGTTCCTCAAGACCCCAGCCCCTCTTTAGTTTAACTCTTATATACATAAGATTTCCGTTTACGAGGGAAAAGTGACAGACAGCAAGTGGATGGGTCCCTTTTAAGCCCCCTCCAAACATTCCTGGGACTATCCACTGCTGCCTCTGGCTTCTCTCAGTCGTCGGAAACGCAGCCTTCCAGTCGCATATGTGTGGCTGCGAGTGTGCAAATCATGAGAGTCTGCCTCTCCTCTAGGGGGATGAATCCCTGGCCTTATTTGACCTGATGATGTTGATGAGCATGGATATTCTGATTATTTCAATGACTATAATAATGTTTTATGCTTTCTTAAGTCTAACTATTTTTGATATGACTATTGATAAGTGACTGGTGTTATGATTATTAGATATGTTTGAAATGTTTTCACCTACACTTCTTATGTTGATGAGATAGGTCAGAGCCTATTGATAACAGTCACCCCAGAGAATACTCTCTCTTTCTGAATCTCTTGATTATCGCTCATCAGTCTTGTCAACACCATGGGTCACTTACAGTGCGTGTGCAGACCACATACCACACAGAGCGATAAAAGACAAACCACAACTGATAATCATAATTCCACTGCTGGAAAGTTGATGTTAATAAAGCCTGATATACAGAGCTTAGCTGAATATCTCTGCACACAGACTGCAGGAATGCTAGATATTTGGCTCTGTGTGCCTGGATTTTATTTGGAGGTCAGCCAGTTTAGCATAAGCAGGAGAGCTGTAGAAAACTGGAGCCACACAAACACATACAGCAAGACATCACTACTGGTAGAAAACTAGAGGAACAGCAGGAGTGGACAAGAGCACCATCAACAGGTTGCAGGGACATGGTTAACATGGTTTACAGCAAAAATCTGACACTGTGTGGAGCATCTTCCCTTAGTGCAGGCTCAAACGAGAGAGATAGAGGAAGAAGAAACGGTGAAACCTGAAAATATCAAACATTTTAAAAAGCAGTCAAAGAGAAATAATGAGAGCGAGCGTTGTCTGGGGTGCATTCTCCCCTCTAACTCACCTTTATGCCTTCAATCCCTCTCGATTTATCCTCCTGCTTCCTCTCCTCCTTCCCTTTTTTTCTCTCCCTGGCTGTGGTTCCCATCCATTTTGTCTGTTTGTTCCTCCATCCTCTGCTCTGACCAAACTATCTTATGTGTCCCTCCTTTTTTACTTAAAGAAATGCGGTCAACCTGGCCGTGCTAAAACTCAACGAGCAGGGCCTGTTGGACAAATTGAAAAACAAGTGGTGGTATGACAAAGGAGAATGTGGCAGCGGGGGAGGGGATTCCAAGGTTAGCCCTCTCTGTCTGCCCCCCCACCACAAGTTGACTGGGGCCGCTCCCTAGCTGAGCAGCTTGTGACGGCCCCCGTCCTGTGTGTAACACATGCATCTGCCCCAGCAACGAAAGGCAAAGTTGAAATCTCTCCAAAAAAGACTATGCAGCTTTATAAATTGGTGCAAAGTTGCAACTTTGTCAGTGATGTGAGCATTTCAAAGAAAAGATTCACACGCAGTTAAAAAAATTATTTTAAGCTTATCAAGAATGTATATACAGATGATTATACTCTGAGAAACAGAGCCCTCGATACATAATGGCTTCTTTTGAAACAATGAATTGGCTGTGCTAAATTGCCTAAAAAGATCAATATATCAAAGGAATTTGTATTAAATTATCAGACAGCAATTGTCCATTATCATTGTTTTGCAGAGCAATATCTCATTAGAATCATTATTACAAACGTGTTTGCCTGTGATCTGGTAATGTCCCTCTGAGAAGACAAAGAGTGAAATGTGATGGGGAAAGACTGAAGAGCCCAGGGAAAAAGAAAGAGAGAAATTACTGTGAAGACAGGAATATTTGCCCCCTGGTGGCAGCTCTGGGAAGAGGATCGAGGAAAAAGTTAAAGCTGCACGAGTCAAAGTGGTCTCAAAACTTTTGATATTTCTATCATTACCAAATCGACACGTAGAACCGCT
>JAOXYM010000009.1:20628963-20646738 GCA_028567055.1 Leptatherina wallacei | reverse complement strand
TGGGAGAAAAGGAACTAATTTACCAAATCCAAATACAGTTTAAAACATTTGAGACTTTGACTCGTGCAGCTTTAAAGACTTGGAGAGACTCCAAACTGAATACTGGTTGCTCAACAGCAGTTGCACATAGCAGATGAAGCTGGTTTTTAAATGGATAAAAGACGAGAGGGAAACTGTAGCCCTGAGATTCTTCTTGAGCTCAGGTTGCTGTGAAGCAAATGGCAGGATGAATAATTAATAGAGATTATACTTTTCTTTCTCTGATATGTTTCAGGGATGCAATTTGATGCCTTTAATCTTTGCAACACCAATCATTTAAGCTAATGGTCAAATTTGAACATGAACAGTTTTATAATATATGCATTTTTTTCTCCTTGTTTAATACCAAAATTGCTTTTGCAAGTGAGCTGCATTGAATTTGAGGTTTTGAAGTGTTTGCTGGATCAAAACCAAAATGCAGCTGTGCTTGAAAGTCACATTTCAATATTAACATTCCAATTGGTCAGTAAAGTCTTAAAACTTTTAAGAGAGCATAGAAGGAAATAACAGTTTTAGTTCACCATGGGAAAGGACTGTCTGACAGCAAGAGAAATTTGTAAAATTGATCGTACACTGGAACTGATATTCACACAAGTATATTGTTAAGTACAGATTGCACATTAGCAAAGATTTGTAGAACTGTTTTAGTATAGGCCTATTAGAAAAAACAAAAAAAAAAACGTGTCATAGTTTGAGGTACACTATTCCTAGTTGCTTCCACCAAAGGTTTCATATTATTGAAATGCATTTCTGAGTCATTATAGCCTGCATGTAAAAAAACAAACTCATTTGGTTATTTATAGGAGGAAAGTTTCAAATTTCAAAGTTATCTGTTTGAAATATTTCAATACCCACTAGTCTTAGTCAAAGTAATTAATCTGAGCGTTGCGATGAAATTAAAGAAAAGAAGAGGGAGCAGAAAAAGGTTCTGAACTGTAAAAAAAGTTTCACATTTAAATCTGTGTCACTGCTACTCACTCTCCCAGATGCAGCACAGAGTTGATGCTAATAGTACTGGCTAAACAGTATTTTTCTCTATTTCATTGTAGGAACAGCTGGGGCAGTATGGGTGTGTTACCTTAAGTGACAAAGGTGGGTCCCACTCATATGTCTGTAGCTCGAATTAGCTCCTCGTTCCCCCCAGCCCCTCGTCAATGAGCATACACACATGTACTCAGTGGGATCCATGCTAGGTCACTTGATATAAGCAAAAGTTTTTATGTGAATGAGTTGTACAATGCAAATGTGAAATACCGTAATAACATAAAATAACATGACCTATGATGTTATTTATGTTATTTTTACACGCGAAGAACCCCAGTAAACCTTGCAGTTTTGAAACTGAGCGAAGCAGGCGTCTTAGACAAACTGAAAAACAAATGGTGGTATGACAAGGGAGAGTGTGGACCCAAGGACTCTGGAAGTAAGGTCAGTCTCACGCAGCTGTGGCCCGCAGAACGCTAGCCTGAAACTGTCATCCTGAATACGCTCCAGATTACTGCAACTACTGCCTTAGAAATTGCTATTTAAATACTTCCTTAATCAACCTCAAACATGTATTATACATGCTCCACATTAGTGATGTCCTGAAATATTTTCTTCAGTTCTATGAAAAACATTTACTTAACGTTCTGGCTAATTTTACTCCAGAATGAAGTCATTCTTCAGTTTGTGTAGCAATCTGTGGCAATCCCATCTTCATTACAATGCTATAAAAATTTTCTCACCTTCATAATGATGTTTTAATATTACATGCAAGTCTAGTCTTTGTGCCCTTAAACACATCACGCAAATGGAAATAGATCTGTTATGAGCAACACTAAATTATTTCAACAACTGACTCTTGCTTTCATATTTGAGACTTAATCAGGTGAAGACTATGGTCCTCATGTATCACATGACGTATCCACCCTGCTCCGTGTTTTTTTTGTTTTGTTTTTTTTACAAATAGACTTATTTAGGCTGCACAATTGAAGATTTAGTTTATTTCTGTGACAAATAAGGCTACAATTGTTGCTTTATATTTTGTTTTGTTAAACATTATTTGATTAGGATAATATTATTTTAGCTGTATACTTTTTAGGGAATTTAATTGAAGTCTAAACTGAGCAATCAAAATGCCGCTGGTGGCCGTTTTAGTGTTAAAGAAGATCTTGATTTACTAGCCTACTACTAGAGGGACAGTACGTGCGTGTCTAACGCGAGCACTTCTTCAGGGACCGCAAGGATCTCCTTATGGAGGCTGATCTGTCGCTTTTGGCTCCTGTTTTACTGGGCGAGGCCTCTGGACCACAAATAATTAGGGGCGTAACATGTAAATGAGGGTGGATTTCATTTATCAAGGCTTGATCCTTCGTACGCTGGGATCGGTCAGATAAGAAATTTTCATGAATCACACGTTGATCCAATCGTTAGATAATTCCTGCGATCAAATCTGCGCTCATTTCCACGTTCGTTTGATAAATGAGGGCCAAAGTGGTCAAGGTTTTTGGTAACATTTTACTTTACATGTCCATGATTTTAGTCAATATTTACAAATGTCTCTTTAAGGATCCATTTATAAGAACAATAGTTTGCAGCATTCAACTTCTGCTCCTAATTACTATACTATTTTGGTGAATATACTGTAAAATGGTTACTATTGGAAACAGTGGAAAGCAAGTCAGTTGGAATAAAATGTGAATAAGATGTGAAATTTTTCAACATGCGTTCAAAAAGCTGAACATTTATAAGTACTAGAGTACGAAAGATTTGAATAACTAATGGATGATTACTTGAGTTTTAAGTACAATTCTTTCCAGGTAAATTCAAGTTTTTTTACAAGTTATGTGAAATAGATACAGTATCTTTTTAAGGCAAATAATGATTACGTTACAATTTCAAAAATCTACAAAACAAATAAAATGGAAGTGAGATTTCCAATACCAATGAGATGAAGTACAACCATATTTCGTATGAGCATAGCTGCTGAAACGTTACAGCTCATTTGTACCCTTTCATCCCGAGACAAAAAACATCCCAGTTCTT
Organism: Leptatherina wallacei; assembly: GCA_028567055.1. Lineage (NCBI taxonomy): Eukaryota > Metazoa > Chordata > Actinopteri > Atheriniformes > Atherinidae > Leptatherina > Leptatherina wallacei. Next base: position 20,643,672 of record JAOXYM010000009.1, on the reverse strand, counting down.
TTTCCAGGTTTGAAGAAAAAATGATAAAATCATTAAAAATATACAGTACCAGTCAAAAGTTTAGACACACTTTCCCATTAACTGTATTAGGAAAGTGTGTCCAAATCTTTGACTGTTTTTGTATTAGGTACTCTAAATTTTAAGTGTAAAAAATTGGCCTTAAACATTTTATCTCTATTAGAGCAAATTGTCATCACCGCACAGATTAAATTCTATGTGATTGTTTTAATTGTCACAGATATGTAGTATATTTGTGTTGTAGCTGTTGTGGTGGCAGTAGTGATCAAAAGTAGTATTTAGCTGTTGTTTTAGTCTTTAGTTTGTAGAAGTACAATGCAATATTGTGATTATTTATGGTAATACTGTAACATAATTCAGTAGAAATAGAAAAGTACAATTGTATATCAAACAGAATGTCTTTCCATTTCTCTGTCTAACTTCTTGTACTGTATTGTCTCTTTTTGCTTTTTCCCAAATTTCCCTCTCACTCTGAACACTAAACTTTTCTACCTACTCACATTCTCCTCCTCAATCTTCTTCCCCTTTCTTCACTTCAACCAAACTTTAACTTTCCATTAATATTCTACTCTGTTTTACTATCAACTTTCCATTTACTTTTTCCATCTTCCCTCACAACTTTCTCTGCGGTTAACCCATCGCTTCTCCTCTCTGATCCTTTCCCTGACATCTATTGTCTCAATGCCAATTCTTGGCCTCGACTCCTCCCTTTCTCCGCCCCACCCCTGTCTTCAGGACAAGTCGTCCCAGGCTCTGAGTCTGTCCAACGTGGCCGGGGTCTTCTACATCCTTGTGGGCGGCCTGGGCCTGGCCATGCTGGTGGCCCTGGTTGAGTTCTGCTACAAGTCACGGGCCGAAGCCAAGCGCATGAAGGTGGACCTTAGCCCCCCCCACTGTCCCAGCCCCTCCCCCAGCACCCAGAATCTAGCCACTTATAGGGAGGGGTACAACGTGTACGGCTCCGAGGGGGTCAAGATATAGGGGTAGGATTTAGAGGCTGCCATATAGGTGGGCTAATGGTGGTGTTAATCATGGTGATGGTGCTGTAGAGTTTGTACTGTTGAGGCTGTGGTAGCAGCCCAACATTCTTCATGTGGTAATGACGATGTGGTCAAGCATTGTGGAACCAATGTAGCTTCTTTTGTTTAGGCTGTTTACTTTCTTTATTGGCCAAATATTTCCTTAGATTTCTGGCTTTAAATTTGGTGTGTGATTTGTTGATTGGGATTAGATATGTGCGACTACAGATTTGGTTCCATCGTCTTTGGCTGCAGATGTTGATGGGGATGATGACAGTGATGGTGATGCTCTTGGCTAATGACTTGATAAGGCACCTGCATTTTAGTCATTGACAACAAAGTGATGAAGCAGGGATGCATGGCTCCAGTACACCATTAAATATGCATATATTTATTTATTTTTTTGTCTAATTTCTTACAAAAAATACACATTTATACAGTGAAAAACCCCAAAATATTCAGTGTATGATCCCTTATAACCAAGGAAAGCAGCATTATCAAAATTAATACAGAAATTTGGAAAACATGACTTGATTTAAACATGTGAATAACAATCAAAACAATCAAACTAGTGATGGATTTTTTTTGTTAAACCAACCTATGAAGAAATTACTTAAAGCATTGTCCATATACTACTCTTATTCATGCCAATAATAAAAAGAAATGTATTTATCTCCATGTATCCCTCATACTAATAATTGATACACAAAGATAATGATAAGATTAAAAAGCTTTTACACTTAAGTTTCACTTTTTAATTGGCTATAAGATTGAGTCTAGTTTTGTATTTCACCATCCTGAAAGCAAAGCACTATTAATGAGGTGTTCATCAATAAAATCAGTGGCTGCTTCTAACTATGAATTAATTAGCTACTGTGCAGACATCTATTATTAAGACTTTAGTTCTGATTATTACCTCTTTTATTGACAGATTGTGAAAAAACAGACTATTAAGATAATTGTGTGTCACTGGATGCTTCGTTTTTCAACACAATTTCTTCTAACTGTGCACTACAGCATAAAAAAGCACATGAACATCACTGTTCTGTGCTTGTTAAGGCCAGTTTACACTGAGGTCATTCCAGTTCATTTTCGGAAATTCACATCTTCTATCAGCTTACAAAAATGTCTTGCTGTACAGTATTCCCTTGGGTAATGTATGTAATGGGCAAAGGGCAAGTTCTTCAGGAACAAATGAAAGAGGAAGGTGAATTTTTTGTTTAATTTCTTTTTGCATGATTTTTCTAAATGTGAATTCACCAACTACCAAAAAAGGTATATAAAAAAAGAGTCACAATAGCCAGAGGTCATTTATATCTTCAGAATTTACCTTTCAGGACTCTAGTCTACATCATTTGCCACCTTTCTTTTATTGTCATCCGTAAACTGGAGTTGTGCAATCCTGCTGCAGATGGTCAAAACAGGCACTTTGACTTATTCCAGCCCTGACAACTTCAAAACAGCCCACTTACTTACTCAGCATTAATGCAGAGGAATAAATGATGATGCAAACACTTCATATAGAACGGCTACTTAGAGATGTTTCAAAAACTTGGCTCCGGAGAACAATTAACTGATGTGAAAGGACACACTGAACCTGAAAGACACTGAACATAAAGACATCTAAATGCAGGGCACTTAATATCAGCTGTTACTTTAAATGCATGTTTTAAATAAGATATAAACCATTTTTAGAGGACACCATATTGGATCTCACTGAAAAGGAATTACACTGGAGTTTAGAGTAATTTACTGAATCTGGTCCACTGTCAACCAAACTACAGAAATTATAGAATTCTTTTCCTCTAGTTTCTATTTCTGCATAAAAAACATTAAAAGGAAGTGGGATACTTTTGTTTGGTTTGTCTAATTGCAATTATTTTCTTCAAATCATCTGGTTTGCAGTTTCATTTCAAATACCTTACAAAGATAATCTTTCAGAAACAGATATTTCTTGGGTTTTTTTTGTTTGTTTGTTTTTTTAAAGTGTTTTATGCTTTCTTTCTTAGTATCATTAACAGATACTAAAATGCAGTTACTCTCTGTGGACAGCCAATGCCACTTTTATTAGAGTTGTATGTATTTAAACAGCATCTCAGTATTTGCAAAATTTGCACATGTATTTTTTTCTTCTGACAAAGTATCTTTCTGGGTGTCAGAAACTATACCAGCATCTTAACTAAAACATCACAGAGCAGCCGTGTGTGTGAAGTGTCACCTGACTCTGAGCGGTATAGTCAGTCACTCCCTCTCTATAAATTTGAAAGCTTTAAAGAAAAATCACTCCTTCACTTTCTCCTTTTGTCTTTTCAAAGTCCTCACCGATCCATGTTGCACAAATTTTCACCTTCCCAATTCTATACTTACCTGAATCTTTAAAACAACTGAAACCCAGAACCAAAAAATGCATGGTATCCCCAAATGCAGATGTCTACAACCCAAATCTCGTCTACAGTGTTTGTGTTTGTTGATTGTTGCCTGTTTTGTCTTTGAAAAAAGAAGAAAAAAGATACTGTTTGTTATGGTTGCACAACGTGTTAGCTCTTCAAACATATGCATATAGTTTAGGGTGCATTCACACCTTGAATGGTTTAGGATGTTTGAATAAAGTAGCTCATTTTTGACATTTAAACCTAATCATTGAAAAAAAATTAATTAGATTATATGAAATGTAGAACTGAGGTGAATTTAATTTGAATTGAAGAGAGCCTATCTTTACATTATTTCTGCTGTTTTCAGAACAACCAAGCTCATTTGTTTTAAGAAAAATAGAGGAAAATGTTAGGTTTTTTGTGGAGTTTTTTACCTTCTAATCAGGTGCAAAAATCCACAAAAATGCACACAAGTATGCCGGAGATGTAGCTGCTCCCATCCTGCCATAGTCGTGGAAGACTGCTTGCCAGGAAAATGGATCATTAGATTAATTTGAAACACTTTAAACATAGATTACTATATGCTCACATCCATTTACAAAATCCCTAAGGTGTTTCTTAATCATCTCAGAAGAGAGAATGTAGACTGCACAATTAAATAAAGACATGGCAAATGAAAAGCGTTCTTAATGTTGGACACCTCATGCTGAAGCCTGAAAATCTTGTTAGTAGGCTGAGAAGCCAAATATCCTTAATTCAGGATAATTAATGAAGACAATTTTCAAAAGCTGCTGTATTTAAACTACCGACGAGTTAAGTGAGAAACCCTGCTCATCTTGTTACAATGCAATGTTCTGCTGGAAAATCCTGCGTTATGGCATTCACATGGATGTCACTTTCAACTAACATGTACTTGCAGATCAGTCAACACAGAGTAGTTTTTAAGATTGCTTTTTCTTTTTTTTTCTAAAATCCAAATCTAGATATTTCATTGTTTTATCACCTAATTGTAACTTTATAACTATATAACAAATCTTCAATTTGAGAAGCTGGAAGCAGCGAGTTTGAATTGAATACTGAATGCAATTAACTAATATTTATAGATGTTGCTAAATGAATATAAAATGATTAAGTATTTAATTTACACAATACTAGTTATACAATATCATGAATGATAACATTAACCTCATTAAATGCAAAAAGTAAAACCGTTTGTGTATTGTCCTTAACTATTAGTGTGATTGCGCCCTCAGACAGGTTTATCAGCATACTTGTATGTGTGCACAGGCACATGCATGTCCAAGTGTCTTTTGTGCATGTGTGTGTATATAGAAATGTTGGTGTCTCACTGCAAATGGTTGTTTGCTATGCAGCTTCCCTGTTTATGGTGTGTTTTTTTTGTTTGTTTGTTTAAACATGTCCACCCTTTCATCTCTTCCTCCTCCAGCTGTCTTTTTCCGAAGCCATGCGGAATAAGGCCCGTCTGTCCATCACAGGAAGTGTGGGGGAGAATGGCCGCGTCCTGACGCCAGACTGCCCCAAAGCTGTTCATGCTGGCCACGCCTCCCTTCGACACCCCGGCCTTGCAGTGGTCTCCTCTGGACTGCCCTGAAAACCAAAAACACCTGCCGTGCCTTAAAGACACACAAACATACAGACTTTGGCAAAGACACACCCACACTCGCATACAACAATACTATATTCATACACACATGACTATAGTTACAGAAACCCTAATAAAAATACTCAGATGTAGAGACATTTTTACACACTTGAATACGCAAACACAAAGTCTGCATCATCATTTCACCTTCCTGCTGCCACTGACTCATTTTACAAGGAAAAAATTAATCGCAGCTGTGGAGCAAACGGTTAAGAAAAAGAACAACGGACAGCAAAGACATCTCACTTGCCTGCAGCTTTCATTTTTCTCGTTTTTTGGAGGACGCCATTGTGATATCTTCAAGCCAACATGAAAGCCAGCACAGATTTACATAAAGTGAACTATAAGCTGTGAACACAACCACAAACATGATCACGGTGATGACAGTGAGAAAGATAATGATCACAGCTAATGAAAACAAAAAAAAAACAACAACAACAACAAAAAAGACAAGACAACCAAACGATCCTGCTCCTGCTCAGTTTTTATCGGACAAAGATGGCCAAAAAGCCACACCCCCTGACAACGCCTTACTAAGACTACAAAACATTGTTTTCATCATCATCATCATCATCATGGTAATCATCATCTTAACTTGCCTGCAAAGACTGAGTGCCAGGTATTATAACCCTTAGAAGACCAGAAAACTGTAAGCTTGAACGTTAGGACTGTGCAAACCTGCTACTTTGCAATGGACTCTTCAAACTGAATGAAAATACTTTCTTACCACACATGTAGAATGATCTCTTTCTCCAAGTCAGAGAGTTTATCAACCCTACATAACAGAAGTAACCTCGAGCCACATGCATGGCTGATCTCAGCCACACAATACACAGGGGTTTCTAGAAGAAAAACATAGTAATTAATAAAGTACTTCATCAGCAGCATCATCATGATAGTAGAAATGCTAGACAACAAAGTGATAGCTACCTTTTTTTTGTTGAGCAGCAAAAGCAGGATTTTATCTGTATATTCAGTCATTAAATGACAAAATAATAAATAAAACACATGACATGATCTCAAATGGCTTAAAGTGCTTCTCAATCTGACCACTAGGACCTCACAGATGTTGCAAAATAAATAATGGAGATATATGGGGAATTTGTGGGTTAAAACCTTTCCAAATTGCAAACAAATTCAGGATCCAGCTCCTTTTAAATAATTGAACAACATAACAGCTCAAAAGGCAGATACATTTTTTTTTATCCTTTTTGTAAGCTTGCCCACAATTATTTGAGTCGGCCATTTGTTTCTGATGTCTGAGATAAGGTTGAGAACCACTTCTCTGTGCACTTCATTTGACTTCAGCTATCAAGATTTACTGGTTCATGTTCCAGTTTAAATTAAAACAGGCAGTTTGGCTGTCATTTGAGGTCCTCACATTTGGTTCCATATCAGAAAATTTGCTTTTTAGAACTGTTGTAAATAACTGTGTAGCAAAACAGAGCTCACCTGTTTTTTTTAATCATCTTAGATAACAATTCATTGCAATAATGAATATAAAAGAAAAATGCCACTACTTGTAATTAAGTAAAAATCTTTTTTATAAATCTACATATTATATATAATGCAAATAAATATATATCTATACGTCTATAGAGAGCTATAGAAAACATTGATCACTGATTGTCAGAGGCCATGGCATTCATTCTCTTATATGGCTGTGTTTTGTTTTTTTGTTTTTTTTTATAACTTCAGAATATTAATACGCCACTGTCTATGTGTGTCCTTCTCCACACTGAATGTCCATCTGGCACTCACACGGACACACACAGAGATGCACACACATACATTGTTGCATACACAGGGTCAGCTGAGAGTGATCACTCAAGCACCATTACTTATCCACTGGTTTTCATTGTCTTTTAGTGTTTTTTATCCCAAAAATATTTGTTTGTATGGGTGTGTGTGGGCGGGCCTATAGAAGCCGATGACAGAGTGCTCATGAGTGCAGCCCACACAGTGACAATACATCGAAGCAGGGCCATAGAGAGTTTGGGCTGAAGTGACATTGGGGAAACAATGAAAAGTGTAACATTTTCTGTTGCATTTCATATCACCTCAGTGCTTTTTGTTTATTTTGTTCTCGCCAGATGTGAGTCAGCTGCAGACTGAGATCCAACAAATTCAAACTGAACAGGGTTTGCATGTTAATATTTTTTCCTCCTATCTTTTATAAAAAAAATGTATTATTCATTTGGTTCTTCCCTTTACAATAACTGCTGACCCAGACTTAATGCATTGATGTAAAATTAACATTTAGGGGGAGGGGTGTCAATGGAATTACATTACTGCCATTACACAGCATGGTGGCAATACTTTCAGAATTATTATATCATAACATAGATACTGTAAGTGAGAATGAAATATTTTTTTTAAGCGCTTCTCATCTTTCCCGTCCTTCCTTAAAGTCTTTGTTGTCATGCTAATAATTTCTTTTTCAACTCTACTGTTTGTACTGTACTACTCTTCCCACTCCCAAAGTCTTTGTTATTCCTTTCTTGCTTTCATTTTTCTCCTAGTGCACAACAGAAATCTCTGTACGTGCGCCTCAACAAATTACAAATGACACAGCAAGATAATGAGACATATGAATCCACAACTTGAAACACCAGATGACAATCTGAGGTTCCTGTAGTTGTTTGTTCTTAACTTTGCATATGATGCAGTGTAACTGCTTTAAGCTCACGCACATTCACTGCAACGGCGCCTTTGTTCTCGTTGTATTCTCAACCACTCCTGACCACACTGCAGGGGAGGCTGCAGCCAAAAAGAAGTGCTGTTTCAGGATTGTGCTTGAACTGCAGCGGTGTTTAGGTGGTTGGTGCAGGTTGAAGTAAAATCCATATGAATGCCAGGAGGCAAGAATTCCCAGCGGTGCGTAGCAATGCAACAAAAGGAGCAGGTATTCTCTTCACCTGTCAGTCATGTAATGTTTTAGCTGATATGTTTTACATCATCATGTTTAAGTCCAGCATTACATGTGTTCCAGTCATACTTAACATTTGAAAACATTCATCGAAAATCTTTTTTTAGAAATTCTTTTTAAATCAACAGCTAAATTAAACTCTTAAAATCTTAAATGTTAACACAAACAAGATAGACATTTTCCAAACTCTGCTTCTCAGCACAGGAGATCAGTACAGGTGCATGGTGCCAATCCAGCCCGAGAAAAGCTGGACAAAAGGTGGATTTCAAAAGAACATACATTTGCTAAGACATTGGTTAACATCGAGTCTGTTAAGCTGCACATGGTACTGTTGTGTTTCTTTGATTCTTTTTCATTATTTTTGCCACCTCCAACTCAAAAGATTTCACACGTAGACAACAAGAAACTGATTGCTGGGCTGTCAACACTCTGGCTTTAACACTCTTTCTTTCTTTCTTTCTTAATGTCTGAAGTTCCATTTTGTTTCTTTTTCTAGTAAAATATCAATACTGGATCATCAGTCTCTCTGTGGTTATTTATCCACTGACCTCACTTCTCATTTTATTTGGTTCAATGATGCAAGATGTAGCAAAAATAAACACAAAATTGCTCATGCGGTTTATGTTGGTAAAAATCAAGAATTTAATTTATAATGAGATGCACATAAATTTGTGTCTTTATTAAAGAGTAGCCAAAGAATACATAAAGAATCCAATCATTCTTTAAAAAGCACTTTAAAATCAACAACAGTGTTGGACAGGAAACTAAATACACAGTAAATAATATTAATGCAATTAATTAAAATTCATAAAACCAGATAAAGTCAATAAGAGAACAGGTGAGTTTTAAGAGGAGTTTTAAAACTGACAATGAGGAGGCCTGTCTGATGTGCAGAGGCAAGTTGTTCCACAATTTAGGAGTAGCAACAGCAAAGGCATGATCCTCTCTGAGCGTCGACTTTGTTCTCAGCACTCTCAGAAGCACTGATCAGCTGATTTCAGAGAACGGGTGGGAGAATAAGGGGTGAAGCAGCTCAGAGAAGTAGAGTAGCAAAAGATGTACGGATTAAAAAACGAATAAAATCCTTTTAAAATCTATTCTAAAATGAACAGGCAGCCAATGGAGTGATGCTAAAATGAAAGAAACGTGCTCATGTTTATGTGTGCCAGTTATAAGACATGCAGCAGCATTTTGTACCATCTGGTGCCAAAGGATGGAGGACCCACTAACCCCCCAAATACAATGCACTGCAGTAGTCCAGCTGAGTGGTGATAAAGGTATGGATTACTGTCTTAAAATGCTGCATAAAAATGATTGGCTTCACTTTGACCAGCTGCCTTAAGTGAAAAAAGCTTCATTTTATGACTGTCTTGACTGTCAAGGTTAAAAATCAGGGCCCATTTTTAACACTGAGGTTTTTGATTACATGTTGTACTGAGCCAGAGAATCCAGACAGGGGGAGGCCCAGTAGTGTTCCCAAAAAACCTCTCTTCAGTTTTTTCTTCATTCAAATTTAAAAAGTTACGAGAGATATTGATGCAGTCGCCTGACAGAGGACATTTAAATTTGACTGTCATCAAATAACAGTGAAATAAAATAACAGTGAAATAAAATACCATGTTTTTTTATTTTCAAACCAAGAGGGAGCAGATAGCTGGAGAAAAGCAGAGGGCCTAATACAGAACCTTGATGGACTCCATGTAAGAAAAGGGTGATGCAGAAATTTGGATTGCAGAGCTCTGGCCATGATGCCAACCTAATGCTCCAAATATATCAAATTTTTAGAGTAGACAGAATCAAAAGCAGCAGATAAATCAGGAAGTAAAATATCAAAACAACTCGAAAACCAATACTTTGTTCATAAGACAATCCATGAATAACTCATTAAATACTGATTGTTCCAACATAAGTAACTCTGTATTAGAGTTCCCACGGCTTTAAATTTGTACTGTAAAGTTCCACTTTAATCTTTTTCTTAACCTCATTTGTTAACATCCCTACTTAAGATCATTTCAGCCAATGATTTTTGGGAGAACTCTATTCATTTGTGTTCTGTGTGTATGTTGAGTCTCAAACTGCAGAGTCCCTGCGGTTGGAGACACACTGTTATCCAGCTGAATATATTCCCTGCTGTGACTTTGCCATTTGGGCTTCTTTTTTCAGTCCTTGGGGACCCAACACTCCTAATGCAGGGCCATCACTGACAAGCATTTCCCTTCTCACTCATACTCTCAAACATACTCACACAATATGCAGGGTTATTACTGACAAGTATTTTCCATTTACCCAAGATTGAAGCAAAATAACCATTGTGGGGGAAGTCCCGCCACCCTTTTAACCTTGCACCTAAACGTGCAAAGTCACACAACACACACTCACAAACACCTTCAATCAACCTCTGCTATCATCCATGCAGAGTAAAGTAGCCTTGGCACCTTTTTTTTTTTTTACTTTTTACCCTGGTTCATTCCATCCCCCTTAGCCTTGGTCTTTTCCTCTTTCAGCTCCCTGTTGTGTCCTCTGTTCTCACTCTCTAGTCGTCAGCTCATTCTCTTTAATCTTCGCTCTTCTGTCATTTTTCATTTCTCCATTTTTTGCATCCCTTTCTCTAGGGAATGCATCTCAAACTCAGATTTTTCTTCTCCAGATTCTGTCTTGTCATACCTTTTTTCTTACAGGCATCTCTCAAAATTGGGAAAGAAAATTAAATTCCAAAACTCAGCTTACACCAGCAGTTGGGTTGTATTGTTTTTGTTGGCACTGTTGCAGCTGCTGTGGTCTTGACATTTCTAGACTGCCGAGAAGTCTGGCACTTACATAAAGATTTGCAGTCAATTAAATTCTGCTTGAGATGACAACAAATGAACATGCAGCTGGGATTCTACAGGGTTGAATTAACATCATTTTCTAACTGAATGGAGACTAAATATAACAAACAAATTGGTATGCATTTGATACAATCTGAAGTGTGACTAAAATATTTTCAGTTTAGATTCAAGACTTAATCAAATGGAACTGATTAGAAATCGATTAAAAACAAAAGATTTCTGAATAATTACACAAACTGTCACAGTGGGAAATAAATATTTGTTTGATTGCCACCAAGTACTTCAATGTTCATACATTTAGAATAAATGCAAGCGGCCAAACAGCCAACCATCTTGGCAGAAAGCACTGTCAAAATTCACAAGGTCATCTTCAAAGTTTAATAAATGCAAATAAACAAAAAAAGAAAAAAACTATTATATAAATCAAATGTAAAAGGATGAAAAATGGTGAGAAAGTTTCTGAGCAATGGGGACACAGTCGTGCCAAGAGAAGAAGAGATGTTGCAGCCCCGTGACAAACTGGCTGGCTCTGACGATGATGTATTTGCGACACATTTTGGATCGCACAGCTCCAACAACTCTGCTGTCACAATAAACCAGCATCATTTACAGAAAAATTCTCACTCTCTTCTTGCTCGTTCTGAAAACCACACTTGTGCTGCTCTGTCCTGTTTATTCTATACATTGACAACCTGTCAGTCTCCTCTTTTGAACTGCCACGTCATGAGTTAAACATGAGGTTCTACTCAAGGTTTTCCTTCCTGTTAGGGAGTTTTTCCTTTCCAACTGTTGCCTTCTCAGGATGGGGACTGAAGCAAAGAGAAGCTTTGATTGTTACCATAGGCAATTATTGTTTAGACTAAACACAGGTATTGTAAACTAGACAAATAAGTATGTATAAGTTTGGGTGTTTTTTTATGCAATCATAACTGCACTACAATGAATGGGCCTGTATTGGAGTGTCCCTTTAAAAGTCCCTTGAGAAAACTGTTGTGAATTGGTGCTATAAGCTGAATTTAACTGACGATGCCCTACATGTATATGCCTTTTTGTTTTCTTGCATGGGGGAAGCTACTGTTATCATTGTTATATCTGCATCGGATTGTCCCTGAGATGACATTGTCGTAAATTGGCACTATACAAATAAATTTAATTTAATTTAATTTAATTTAACTTAATTTAATCTACCAGAAGCAGTAAGGTCCAAACAACAATCCCAGCTCTTCACCTTGGTCTGACCCCTCACTTTTGCAGATATAAGTTGCACCTTTTCTTTTGGAGATCAAGGAGTAGTGGTCATCTGGACATCCAAAAAGCCACCAACACCCCAATTTCAACAAATGTTCCATTTTCTTTCAGAGATCACTACTAAGTGACCTTTAAAAGAACTAAAACTAAAGGGTGGAGCCAAGCAGGGGGAACTGGGATTGGGTCCAAGTCTAATATGAGGCTACATATTACGGTTTTTATGGTGAATTTGTTGGAATCATCACTGGATGACATCCAGCATCACAATGCTGATAAAGCGTCACAGACACAGTCTGCAATGTCTGCCAAATACAGGCAAAACTAATTAAGTGAATTGTTTTTGACTGAAACAGTGTGACACTTTCTCCTGCTTTATTCATTAGCTGTGTTTAAAGTATAGACATGAAAGTGGCATCCTTGCAAACCCTTAAAACCCCACTGTTGTGGCAGTTTATGCAGACATGCATAAGAATCATGCTTATCCTCATATCATCCCCCATAGATTCTTGTTTTTCTGTTGGTTTTTGTTCACAATTGACAGAATGGTGTGACTGTACTGACTGGCTGATTATTTCATGGGTTGGTCAGACTCCGGTTGTAACAGCACAGTGTTTGTAAGAGTCAGAATTTGCTCCTGGGTTCTTCTCGTCACAAGGCTGTCATTTCTGTTTTTGAAATTGTTTCTTTTTTCTTCTTGCCTAAAGGAATCAATGTCTGTGACAAACAGTTTCCCTGTTAAATCACTTATTCTCTTTGAGCTTTGCTCTCCACAGCTCCACAAACCAGAAAGAGACCTAGTTTTTCCATCCAGAAACCTAAGAAAAGAAGAGAGAAAGAGCAACTCTGAAGCAGCCTCACCAGGCGCTTTGCTCAGTTGGATTCCATTTCCTTCAATCAGCTTTAGTGACGCTAAGAAACTTACTCCTGCATTTGTGACCCTGACAAGGAGATGCAAATATGACTTGGTATTCGTACCTGTAACTGCTCTTGAATTTATTTATTTTTTTAAACATTTCTTTTTTATTAATTCTTATACTAACATAAAAGGGACAGACAGGCAGACAGAACATGTTATTGTTGTGTATATGACAGACATTGTCTCACACAGCAACCATTCAGAATTTTACTGAGGGATAGTTTTAAGTATGGTTGAGACAACGGTGGGCAACATCATCTTTTCACCACAAGAGGGCCATTTCAAAGCTTTTCCACTCAAGTGCAGCAACACAGTGTGTAGATTAGAGAGATTACCTTCAGTCATCTCTATATAAATGTTTCCTGGACTGTGAGGAAGGAAAGTAAGGGTTATAAATGTGTTTGGATGACATTAAAAGTACTGAAGTGAGGATCAATACTTCTCTGCTGTTTGTGAAGTGATCAATTTGCACATTCATGTTTTTTTTTTGTTTTTTTCTTCCTTTTTGTTCCATTATGTTTTTCCTGGAAGCTCTTTATTTAGAAGATAATGTTTTGATCTTTGATTGATTGTTGCTTTTAATTCATTTTTTATCTTTGACTTGCTCAAAGGAACAGGAGGGAGAATCAAACATCACTTTATTGGAAAACAATTATTTTTAGGGCATTTTGAGGGACCAAGACAACAACAAGAAAGCTTAAGAACTGATTATATTATTTACATAAACTGATGCATCCAAGATGTGCATTCCTATTGTAGTTCCACATCATGCTGACCCTTATAACTGAAAGAATGTAGATGGTCAGATCCGATGAAATTATAACAAAATCACAAGTGGGCTTTTCTTTTCTTTTCTTTTTTTAAACAGGTAGCAATTTATTATTCCACAACATATATAAACCAGACTCATTGCTCTAAGTATAAGACTTTATGTATTTGAGCTTAAAGAATTTTCTCATTTGAAATTGATTTTGAGTGACTGACAGAAAACAGGAACTGGATTGAAAAGTTGAACACTTAAAAACTTTTTTGAGTGAACAAAGAAGTGTAGAGCAGCTGGTGAGAAATTCTATAATAAAATAAGTACTACTGTGTGGAAAAATATAAGATTTCACATTTAGTCTTGTCTTACATACGTGAATATTGGAGTATCAGTAGAATTATTTCTTATAAAAGTCTGATCTGTACTAAAAAGGCTTGAGATTTGATGCAGCGAGATCCAAAATGGGCCTCCTGATTACTGTTTTTGTAGTCAGCACTTTGCCAGGGCTACCAAGATCATCCTCCTGCTGCGGCATGAGATTTGTAGTTTACAGCTGACTGATTCAGGTGAATGAGCTGATGTCTCAGGCGCCTGTACCAAGATCATTTACAGCGGCATCAACACATAAGAAAACTGTTTCAGCTGGATTTAGAAATTTGTGGTAAAAGCTGGAACCTTTAGAAAAAAAGCCCTCAACACAAACTCCCAATTTGTATAATGCCACATTGTTAGATGGCAGGGTAGTAATATGAAATCAATTGTGTGCAGGAGCCAAATGCTTGTGAATGTAGTTCCTTGTACCTGTTGAGGGGGCGCTGTATTGTTTCCTGGGGAGGTAACGGCATGTAAGGGGAAGATGTGACTAGGTTATCAGATGTTTGGCCCCGAAAAGAAAATAATTTTTGAACGCAATGGCGGGAGTTTAACCAAATATTTTGTCAGAACAAGTTGTT
>JAOXYM010000009.1:20617427-20628863 GCA_028567055.1 Leptatherina wallacei | reverse complement strand
GCTGAGGCGGCGGAGGCCAGGGGACGCGGTGCACGGGAAGGCTTGGACCCCGGTATAACTGCTTGCAGTTCTAGTTTATTTTTGTTATTAATTTAGATCCCCATTAGCTGCATTGCCACTGCAGCCATTCTTCCTGGGGTCCATTATACATACAAGACATAAAATAAATAATATACAGTATTTAAAAACAAAAACAATTGTAGATCCACTGTCACCAATAACAAATATAACATAAACAGATGTGAAGGTTCAGATCATTTTCATCAGACTCAGTTCAAGCTTCCTAAAGTACTTATTTTGATGGATACTTTTTTACAATTTTTTTTAAATTGATTTATCTCAGTTGTGAGCATGATTTGTTTGGAAAAGTCTATTCCACACATTCACACCTCTGAAAGTAACAGTGTTTTTTTACTGCATTTGTTCTCGCTTTAGGTAATGTGAAGTTACCCTCAGCAGCATGCCTGGTACTGTAATTATGCATTTCCATGCTGACAAAAAGATTCTTAAACGAAGTGACAGGCAATTTTGAGGCAGATATATTTCTAGTGAAAATGATCAGTGAGTATGACAGTCTATCTTTAACCAGCAGCCAGTTGAGATTTCTGTGCATTGAAATTATGTTCGTACTGTAGCTGCACTTAAGTGCTGTACGAGCCGCTCTATTTTGTATAAGTTATAATTTGTTTATCATTTGTCCAGTAGCAGTTGACCAAACTACTGGACAATAATCAAGGTATGTTAATATTAGTGCTTTCATAGAGTAATTCATACTAGAAGACAGAAAGCGTGTCTTCTCATAATAGATATACCTCTATCCATCTTTACAATGATCAATCAATTATCAATGTGTTTTTTCCAACATAACTTGGAGTCAACTGTCACACCGAGTATTTTGGTCTTATTTAATTGATTTATTGCTATATCATTTATTCTAATATTTAGTACAGGATTTCTAAGTTAGACCCAAGAATCATACAGTTAGTCTTTGTTGTATTTAACACCAGTCTGTTTGATTTCACCCTCTCCGATACGTTTTGTAATTCTATATTTAAAACAGTTACCAGATCAGTGTGTGTGCGTGCTGATGTGTATATGGTGGAATCGTCAGCGTACATAACATTTGCTTTATCTGAAATACATGGTAGATCATTTGTAAAAAAAATAGAAAATAATAATGGACCGAGACAACTCCCTTGTGGTACTCCACACAATGTGTTTTTGACCTTGGAGAAACTGCCATTAAAAAGCACTGTCTGTGTTCTGTTTGATAGCTAGCTGTAAAACCAGGTGATCGCTGACTGCTCAAAGCCATAACACGAGAGTTTTGTAATTTTAAACACACAATCGAAGGAATAAATGTTATCTAATCTGCATCTCAAAGAAACAAAGTAGACGTTCAATTTTTTTAGGCAAGTGTGTAACAGCGTCAAGGCGCGACAACCAACTCCCAAGTCAACCATTCTCAGTAGCTTAGCAATAGACAATAGTGATGTGCGAAACTACAGATTTTCTGTCCAATCCGATACCAAGCAAAATTCAAGCCAATATCGACAATACTGATACTATGTACAAAAACTTCATGTGTTTGGAAAATCCGTTTTAAGGCTGCCGACAGTAATGGGAAAGGAATTTAGTGAAATTTTTATAGAAATTACCAGTAAAATGAATAAAAAATATACATAAATGCAACAATAATCACATGTTTGTCAACACGTACATATTAAAATATTCAGTTAACCATCAGTCTAAGCAAATGAGAATGATTGATGCTACCTATCCTGTATATTAAACATTTTTCAGCCATATTTGTACTTTTTAAAACCCCACAATGGCTGTTTTACTGAATATATAATGACACCAGCCTCTGCAGCATCCTTAATGACTAAATCTAGGCCTGTTGAACTGATGCGAGTTGATCGCAGGGACACATATCACTCCAAGCTGAACTCATACAGATTCAGGAGCATCTGTATATATCAGATATTGTAGCATTTACTTATTTCATAACCATATTTAATGCCAAACATAACAAAACAGGATGCCTTGGTCTTAAGAATGATGGGGAGTCCAGTTGTTTGATCATCAACATAATAACATGAACCTAGCAGACAGATGAAAATTACTTTACCAAAATTCAGCGCCAGTGCTACACAGCTCCACATTTCGTCCCTCTATACCTGATAATACTTGATAGTACCCACCTGTGCCTTAGTTCACATATGATCACTATGGCAGGTGGAAGAAAAAGTAGTTCCTCCCAACTGGATATAATTTAGACAAGATCCTGATATCATAGTTATTTTCCACTATATTCCAGTTCATGATAAACTACATATTTACCCCAAATTACTAAAATATCAATATTCTAACATGAAAATCGATTCTAGAACATAAAAAGCTGGTATCAGAGGTATCAATATTTTAGTATTGATCCACACATCACTAATAGACAGCCCTTTTAACAGAGACAGACCAACCAGAACTAAGAATACATCAAAACCACTTGTTACTTCCGATCATTAACAACATCTCACAAAAGGGTCACAGAAAAACTGATCAGTTGAATAATCATGGCCGAATTTTGCGCCGTTCTAGAAGAACTTGCTAAGCAAGGTCTTTTCATAGAGAAGTACTAGCAAAACTATTTAAAATGCTGAAATGCTTTTCAGAAATGCTTCAAGCTGATATAACTGTGGAATTCAAATAAAGTAATCAGCATAATTTCTGATAAAACTAAAGACCTTGAGAAGAGAGAAGAAGATATCACTACATCAGTTATATTGTAGAGCTTTCTTTATAAATTTATTTAGAGGGCCAATATATGGAAGGGTTTACCAACTAAATCATAAAATGTGTTGAAAGACATGGACACAGTATACCAGTTTAACAGGTCTGTGAAAGTGCTTCAAGTGAGTGGCAGACACTCACGTCTGCACAAGGATCCAAGAAGTTTAACCACATTGAAATTCATCTTGTTCCTGCCAAGAAAAATTACCAAAAGAGAGCAGAAGATAAACTCTCAGTAAAAGGATCTTGTTGAACCAAACATTGTTTACGGTAGTTCATTTAGTTAAGTTAACATCTGTTTATATGGCATATTTCATGTGTTGAATCAACACAATGTGCTGTTCACAAAAGAAGATGAAAATATATATTTGCAGTTTATTCATAAAAGTGAAAATGCAGAAAGTGGAGAGTACCCTCATACAACTGTGTAAAGAAAAGGAACTAACAATAAAAAACAAAATGATGTATGAAAGATGAGATGTGCAGCTAAAGCCGTAGGGTCTCTCAGGTATCTGTAGGGTATCTCAATGCAGAATACTGTCACCACATAGACAAGATATATATGCCACCCCAACCTTTGGACACACACACACATTGAAAGCATTCCTGCTGATATGCCTCTTTCTTGTTTAATTTCAGCTTAGTGTTGTTCTGTCCCGGGGATTGAATTATTGTATTTTGGGAATTTATTGTATCTACTACATCTGCTGACATAATCACTCTGTGATGGCTGGAAAATGCCTAATCTTTCCTATCTCGGGCTCAAAAGTGCCAGTAACCAAGAGAAACAATAGACCAAAAGAGTCACAATCAAAATTTTTTTTTACTAAAATGTGATTAAGAAACAAATAAAACCGAATGGAAAAATCATCATTAAATAATTAGATTGAAAAAAAATTAATGTCAAAGTGACATTTATTTTACAGATGAATTTGTGATGATTTTAGTAATTATATATAAAAAAAATATTGTGCAGTGCATTTAATCATATGATTACTTAAACTTCAGTAAAGTAGCAGAAGACAGTTTTTAATACCCAATAAAGGACTTTAAAAAATAGTTGTTTTCCAACATGCACATCAAACATTCAATACTTGAACAGACAAAAAAAAGGGAGTAATCCTTATAAAGAGAGAAAAAAGCCAGTTTAAATAATAAAAAGAGTGATAGCTGCCACAGCCTTTTTGTCCTTATCAATAGCAACTTCAGTCCTTTTCCCCACAGTTAGAAGTCTTCAAAGCATCATATTAAAAAAATGTGATCAGAAAATATAGTCACAACAACTATATTCAAATGAGGATTGAATGCAAGCATTTGATAAAAATGTAAACAGCATGAAATCTGTACAAAAGAAATTGTGCAGCTAATTTTTCAGTGTTAGAAGCTAGATTAAATAAGCAAGCACCCATGCTGTAGGTACATAAAATGGCACTTATTTGATGCCTAATTATTCATTGTTTCATATACTCCTTTATAAAACATTTCTGCACTAGTAATAAGTTGTTCTATTTCTATTGCAGCATTTAACCTTTAACACTGCACACTTTGTGCAGGAGTGTGTTTGAGCAGGAGACTGAATGACTGCACATTATAAATCAAATATGTCTGCAGCTGGGTGTGCAAAACAAATTCTATATTTTCACCACTGTGCCATCATTTTTGCCGTCATTCATTTTAAGTAGACATCAAAAGGCACTGCTTCATCATGATGGTCAAAAACATGCCTATCCTCAATGTTGAGCTTCTCCTTGGTCAAAGTCCGATCTGGAATGATCACTTAGGTGTGTAACACCATCTTTAAGGATACCTATCAGGAAAATTTGCTGCTGATGAAGAATACAGTGATGTTGTTTATCAGGCTTTTACTGAATGATGGTCTTTGTGTAGCTGCATTCTCTCTTTCTCCACTTGCAGACGCTCTCTTTCAATCTGCAGCCTGCCAGCTTCAAATTTAAAGAACTGCAGCCTCTCCTTCTCCAGCTGGAGTCTCTCCTTCTCCAGATTAATCTTTTCTGTCTCCAGATTCACCACCGGCATCCAACCTCTGCCTCTCTTCTCCCCCTGTCCATCATGGTTCGAGGATAAAGAAGTGGAGGATGATGGTGGGCCTTGTTGTGGTGGCAGGTTAAAAGAGGAGTCAGTGTGCTCTTGTTGGCTGACCAGCAGGAGCCTCAGTCTCTCTCTCTCCACCTGTAACCGCTCCCTCTCCAAGTGCAGTCGTTCTCTTTCCACTTCCATCTGGCGGAGTCGCTCCTTCTCCACCACCAGCCGCTCTTTCTCCACAGCCAGGCGTTCGGTCTCCACAGCAAGCCGCTGCTTTTCCAGTTCCAGTCGCTGTTTCTCAACAGCAACAAGAAATCCTGCTCCCACGCTCTCGCGATCACTAAGTCCACACAGACCGTGAGTTGGCATTCCCATCAAGCCACCAGCCAGCAGAAGATCTCTGCTGGTCGTGGAGGTCGGATCCTTGGAGGAGCCGAGCATGCCCAAGTTATTATGGGGGTAAATATCACCAGCATGCCCCTCTCCACGTGACTCAATTTCACTGAGGATAGAGGGAATATCATCCTCATCCACTTCTCCTTCTCCTGCATCACCATCCAACTGGAAGGACAGAGAAAGATCTTTAATAAAGTTGAATTTCATTATATTCATTATCAGAGGTTGTGCAGCTTCTATGCTAATATCAATAAGTGTGTCTAATCATTTCATTGTGTCACACTGGCTATTACAGAGGTTTGTTTCCAAAAAGGATTTTCAGACCAAAACATTGTGACTCCAGTTGATGGTTTCTTGTAGCAAGCTGATTCTGTCATGGTCTGACAAACAAACCTATCATCTACATTACTTCTACAGATAAAGCTTTATGAGGAACTTTACTAGGCTGGCTCCAGTTTAATGAGGTACAGGTGGCTTATTTGTTAAAGTAATTGGAAAACAATATTTGGATCCAAAAAAAAGCACAAGAAATTCAGTAAACTTGTTCAGCTGCTATGATAAGTGTATTTTCCCTGTAGGATCAGTCCCAGAAAATGAAATGAAATAAAAATGTTAAAAAGGACATTAATTCAGCTAATCAACAAGTTAGCAAAACGTGTCTGTCTTCACCCAACAAAAGCAGTGTTAGTATGAGCTGTGTGTTTAAAAGCAGACCTTTAGACCTCAGTATTATTCTGCTACAAATATCAATCAAAATAACTTCTCTACAGGGAAAACCGTCATTTTAGATCTCAGATTATGTCTGTTTTTAATTAGTTTCTTTTACATACTCTGTATTCACTAATGTCGTCCTCCATCTTCACATTCTGATGTGTCATCGCTGACTGACTGGCGCTCGGCTCGCTGAGGGCTACCAGCTCCGGCCAGTCACACTGACAGTCCTTTGGGAAGCCTGAGAGGTCAAGCAGCTGGTCACACCCAGATCCCAGAGAGACTGCCTCATGCTCAGGGGAGGACTGATCATACTCCATCTTCATGGCCATAAAGGAAGATGAAGAAGGCAGAGCAAGCTCAACCTTAAGCTGTTTTTTCTTTGTCAGGGCTCGCCAGTCCAAGTAACGACGCTTCACCTGCCCAGTAGATCAGGAGGGAAAGGAGTAAGTAACTGGAAATTGGGACTAAATAGATATTTTTTTAAGTCGAAAAAAAAAAGAAGGTTTTAACAGACAAACACACCTCAGCAGCAGTGCGCAACTCCCCCTCCCCCAGCGCATTCACACTTTGTGCCACTTCTTCCCATGCCTGCCTCTTCAGCTCATTAACTGCTGTGTTCTGCTCGGACCCACAGAGAAGAGAAAAATAACAAGAACCAACAGTTAGACGCTTTTAATTGTCATAAATGTTGCATTGCGGTAAATGAAAGAGCTCCTGCTGGGCTTTATAGTATCAGCAATGCAGGCTGCAGTTGACAACGGAGATGCCTGTTTTGCTGAAAACATTATAAAGCTGCCACATCTCTAAAACAAAACAATCCGAGTGTGTACAGCCTAAATAATACTAATATCTTTTAAGCATCTACAGTTCTGGTTTATAGGCATTTTTGAGATGGAAACAGAATTTATAGGCAGAATTTATAGGTATATTATGAAATTCTCACGTAATACAGAAAGTTACTGAATAAACACAACAGAACAAGCAAACAACAAAAAGCTCTCTTATAGTAAAATAAATATACTGACATAAAATGGATTTACTTGGCAACCTTTTTAACTGTTCAAATAACTTTTGCCAACAAATAAATGACACATTTAACTATTTATAAATATAAATATAAAAGCTTCTTGCAGTGGTGAGCTTGTAGTTTCTGTCACTCCTCCACTGTTTTGTGTATAATTTCTTTTAGGTTTTTTAAAGGGTAGCTTTTTACCGGGATTAAGGTCAGGAGACACTGTAGGTCAGTTTAAAGCAGCCCGACGCTGTCTCAAATATTTATTTGTGTCACTCGATGAGCAAAACAGACCCTTAGCATAACTGAATCTCTGTCATGTTACTACATGAGTTTCTAAAGCAGCTGTGACTTGTCTATTAAGGATTTTCCAGCATTAGTCTTGCATTTTTCAGCCTTCATTTTTTTAACCTCTTGAGCCCTGTACCTATAAATGAGTATATCTCTGCAACCACAAAGAACGTCTATTTGAATACTTTTGGAGTCATAGTAAAGGAAACAGTTGTGAGATTTGTTTAGATGTGTAAATATCAGTATATGTGTTACTGGTGAAGAATAAATGAAAATGGAACATAGAACATGTGAAAAAAGTTTCAGGCTTGCCTAAAAAAAGGTCAACTTTTACGATTAACATGGGTATCCCTTTAGAATGATGCAGCTGTATCCCTAACACTCCATCATATCATAGTACAATATGTGAATAAACTCTGCAGGTTTTATTATTTGATGTTGTAACATTTTTCCTTGGGGACCTGTTTCCCATCAGGGACAATAAGTAAATTACTTGACTTGACTTGATTACTTGAATTGAGGGACCTCAGGTTTCAAAAATTAAAAAAGAAGTGGTTACCTCTTTTGGTGTTTGCCCATTAGGTAGCATATAGTATGGGCCAAAACCACCACTCCAGATTACTCCAGGTCAGATTAAGGCTCTTTAGATTTCTCAGAGTGTTTTTTTTTCACAAACCATACCAAACCTAAAGGACTTCTTTTGTGGAATTTATGTCTTTGAAGCAGATTAACAGTTTTGTGTGTTGACACTTCTTTTAGAAACTATTTCAAGATATTCAGGGATTGTCCTGCAATTAAAAACCATGTGTGTGTTTATAATAGCATTTCTGATGCTCCGAGACACTCTGAGAAAGAAACAGGAGACAATTAACCCCTGTAGTCATAATTTTTATTCATTGATTTAGGTCAGATGAGGTATGGAAAAGATAAGGAATAACTAAAGAAAAGGGGAATTTTATTAATTTTTTAATTCTTTGAGAAACTATTTTAAGTTCATCAAAAGTGTGTGGATGATGCATTATTTAACTAAACCAAAACATGTTCTTTTATCTTTTGGATAGATTGAAATCTGATAACTATGTTACACTAAAGCTGAAAGGTAATGAATCTATTTGATATGGAATAGTGCCATTACATTTGTCGATATTAGCTGATGTGTTTCCTCTTTTTTCTGACTGTTCATTTGAATTTGTATATGAAATGAGAGGACAAAAAAAATATTTCAGAAATGTAATATGAAAGGAAAAAACTAATTATATTTAATCAAGAGAGAGAGATCGTTAAATGACTAAATGATTAGTTATACTGAAGTGAAGAAAAGAGAAAATCTGCACCTGCTGTCTGGAAAACAGCACGTCTTTCCTCTTGTGGATCTCCCTGATGAGAGTCTGTGTTTCCCTTACACTGTAGTTGCTCTTCCTCTTCCTCTTCAGATGCTTTATCTGCAGGAAATCCAGCTTGGCAGCAAGAAGGGGACAAAAAAAAGAAAAGAAAAAACAGAAGAACAAGGAGAAACAGGCAAGGTGGGGAAAATAAAAAAAAGAAGCAAGAAAGAAAGAGATGTAGGCAAGAGGATAGGGAAAAAATGAGGGAGGATGGTAAATACAGATATTGACAGTTCACAGGTAAAAGTAAAGGAGTGTCTCAGTTCCCAGATGGAGAGAGGTCTGGATGTTTGCCAAAACGGTTAGTGCACGTCTAGCACAGAGTTTTCGCTTCAAAAATTCAAGGTTCCATTGGTGAGAACTTGATCTGTGACTTGAGTATTCCACATCCTGGGATACAGAATCCTGTTCTTACATTAGATGCTGTCTCTGTGCGAAGACATGAGGCTTGGAGTTAAGGAAATATCAGCTGGAAAGTGGTCACAGCAGGAATGAACCACCTGAGATTTTCTCTTCCCCCCCCTCCTCCCCCCTTTTGCATGGATGGTTCACTTTCCTCGATAACGCTCTGATTTTGATGGACCTACAACCACAAACTATAACTATGATGAGACTTGCAGGCTGTTTGTTCCACCTTTGATTTCCTGATCAGGTGGCTCCCAGGTGGTCTGAGAAGCTTCACAGGCTCAAAGGATTTGGTGGTCCTCCTATAAGTCAAACCAAGAGAGGATCATGATACTTTGTTTAGTGTGTGTGGATTTGCACGGCAGGTTTAAGAACACATATATTCTATCAACAAATTAGAATTTCACTGACAATGGACTGAACTCACAGTGTTACAATATGAAGAAAGGGATTAAGCAAAGTATAAAATGTGAACATCAAGATTTTTTTATTAACTTAAAATGTGACAATGAGTGTTTGTTTTGTCAAGAATAAAAGTTGGAAAGTCAACTTTGAAGACATTTCATCATGTGAAGCTCATTGTTAAAGGTATCTCATTCACTAGCCACTTCACATGTCGTTACATAAGCATCAGTTAAGTCAAATAAATAAATAAAGTTGTAATTGACCATTGAGAATTATGCAGACAACTGCCCCTGGTGAAATAGTGGAAGGTTTCACTGTTAATCAATTTTCTCATGGCCCAATTGTCTAAGATAAGGAGCTAATATACATTCGACATTCATTTATATTGTAAAATGATAATAATGTTTATCATGTCGGAAAAATTTATTGTAAGTAAGTTCAGTATGTACGTTTAGAGGCACACAACATTTTTGGATACTCAATGTCGTGGTCCATGTAGATTTAGTCCTGTAGTATTCCTCAAAGATTACTACTGAGCAAAACGAATTATTCGAGGATTATTAGGCTTCGTGTTTTTATCTGACCAAAGAAGCCGAATACAATTTCATAATTACAGTCGGCTGTGTAATGCTATCTCACAACCACCTCCAAAAAAGCATTATCTGGAACATATAGTGAAAATAACTCACCTTACCCACACCGATGAACCGCAATCACAACATCGTTGAAATACAATTTTAATGTTGCTTTCATGATCAGTCAGACATTAAGAATTATGAGGCACAAGTTGTAAAAACCTTAAATTTTGGTTTTAGTCTCATGTTGTTATTTAAAATAAGAAATTCTACCTCGCTATAAAAGCATTTGACTTGTGTTTGTTCACATCACACAACGTTTTTATGTTTCTCTCTTTTTGTTTTCACATTTGCTCCACGAAGCGAACATTTAATTCTGCTTTAGTGATGCATCCTACCCAAAATGTATTGTTAGTAGGAATTTTAAAGTAAACCAACTGTTAAGCTTGCTAGATTAATCATTTGTCTCTGAAATCTGAGAACCTATCCGGTTTTTAAAAAGAAAATAAACGTATTTATTGAAACCCGAGCACTGTTTGTGGATATTTACAGCATTCCTGAAAACACTTGAAGGTATCATTAGTGGCGCACCATTACAACTGATATTATTGGTCAATCCTCCACCGCGCCCACTTATGACGACATTGGATCTCGCCAGCCTTTTCCGGGTGGACCGTTGTCGTTGTCAAAGTGTAAACAGAAAGTTCGCTTTGTATCATTTTGTGCTTTTATTAATGACCCTCACTTCACGGCATTCGCGGTCGTTTTCTGCGACCTGAATGTCTGAAATAAGCTATTTTCAAAATAGTCAGCCATACTCCACATGCTAAGTCCTGATGCTAACATTAGCGCACTAACAACTCGTGGGCAGCTTGAAGTTGTGGAGGAGTTCAGATGACACTGTGGAAAGAAGTGAGGAGATGGGGTCTATCCGCTGGGCTTTTCGCTGCGGATCGTGGACACCCAACAGATCTGACTGGCTGTTCGCTGCCCGCTGCATACAGCTGGAGGAGAAGGACAGGATCGGACAGTTTGTTTTCGCCAAGGATGCAAAGTCAGCTATGGTGAGTCTGACTACACTATTTTCTTTCTACCACCTTGCAGCTCTTTGCCCTCTTGTCGAACTGTGATATTTGTGTTATCTGAGATTGCCTGTGTCTGTACTCCCAACAGACTGGCCGTTTGTTGCTCAGGAAGTTTGTGTGTGAGAAGATGGGGATCCCCTGGTCTGAGATCAGGCTGGAGCGGTCTCCTCGAGGGAAGCCTTATTTAGCTGCCCCACTGAAGGTCAACTCCATTCTTTTCTCTTGTTCAGTTTTTCCTGTGTGGTTTCCTCTCTGTTTCACTCCATCCATCCATCCATTTTCTGTACCGCTTAATCCATGCAGGGTCGCGGGTGGGCTGGAGCCTATCCCAGCAA
>JAOXYM010000009.1:20601898-20612874 GCA_028567055.1 Leptatherina wallacei | reverse complement strand
CAAACTTCATCCGATTAGATGTGCTCTATTGCTGTTATAAGGCATGAAGTGCAAAATTCAATCCCACGTTTTCTTAAAGATTTACCTTTAGTAACAAAAAGTAAGTAAAGTAGCTACTCAAGCTTTTCTACGTTTTTTTTTTTTCATTTAAGAAATAGGTTTAACAACAACAATACCAGCAATAGAGCACATCTAATCGGATGAAGTTTGAGGTGGCCAGTTTTCATATTGAAGGTTCAGATGGATTATCTGGCTGGAAGTCTTTTATGCATATTAGCTGTTCAGCTATATTTGATCTAAAAAGTTTTATCAAAGATCACAAATATTTTCCAATTTCACAAAAACTTGCACAGACTCCGAACAAGCGTAACTGAAACTTTGATGTAGATTTTTAAATTTTAAAAGCATATTCCCATCAACCCAACTGGAAGTAAGATCACATAAAGATAAAAATAAACTAAAAAACGGGGGGGGGGCTTTTAGACACATCTAAATTTATTAGTGGATGTATTTGATCAGTACGGGTCATTGCAAGAAGCTGACAATCATTTCTCTAGTCATTGCTGGCAGCCACACTTCTGACATGATCTGTTGCCACGGCAACTGCCTCCTTGGGGATGGCATTTTTTTAATTGCCTTTTTGAAATAGATTTGAAATATCTTATTGGATAAGAAAAGCAAAAATTTCATCTAGATTTAATATTCTTTTTTTGCTGGCAAAATAATAACTATATTTAATAGGAATTCTAAGATGCAGCTCTATAAAAGACTAGTCTGTCACTCTATGATTACCTCTTCCTTTTTTTTTTTCCTCCCAGCCTCCATCCCTTCCTCCTCCCACCAAATTTACGCTGTTTTCGTTCAGTGAACTCATCGCCTCGGCGTCGCCTCTGACAGAGGAAGATCCTTCCTACTGGGAGAGTTTCCGAATGAAGGCCGAAGCTCCACAGAGACAAAGACATACACACACATCCGTATAACAAACTGTCTGACCCTGACATTCACCTGCCATACCACACACATGCATCTTTCAAAAGTGGTGAAGGGAAACAAAAGTTCACTGACACTGAAGCTGCTTTTTTATTCCGAACAAGTCCAGTCAAGTGCTGTCAAGTTCCTTTACAGAGCTAAAAATAACAAGTTTGTCTGAAAAATCTGCTTTTTCTATCTGTAGCGTCTCTGAGGGAAGACTCCAGAAAAACACCTGCTACACACACACACATACACAAATACTAAATTAATTCAACTCATAATATTGATCATTTGTAAGTATTTTGCATTAATAATATCCTGTAAGAATTCTTTTTTTTTTTGCTTCCTATCAGCATATCAAGTTTGTGTTTAAACTTATGAAGCTGATTTTTAGAGTAACAACTGTTTAATTGCAGGAGACATTGTCTAAAGTTTTATTCTGTATCACTGATCTTTGTCTCCCCCAGTTTACTTGTGAGGTAACTCCATTCTTTCAAGTTCAGAGGCACCCACCAGGCTCAAAAGTGGGTGCCTGGCAGCAACGAGCGGGCTTGATTGTACTGAGGCATCGCAGTACAGAGCTGTTCAGTACTGCTTGATTCCTACAGCAGTTAGACTGGAAACCAATACTGCTCCCAGTAGACCACAAACACACTCAATAAAAGCCTATATAATTTATTAATGTGCATACTTATTTTATGTTTTTAGATTAACAACAAGTAGGGTTCTGGGCGTAACCTGTGTGGACTTTGCATGTTCTCCAACTATGCGTGGGTTCTCTCGCGGCTTCCTCCCACAGTCCAAAGACATGCATGTTTGGCTGAATCTCTAAATTCTTACTAGGAATGTGCGTGACTGATTGAATGTTTGTCTCTGTGCTGGTTCTGTGACAGACGAGGCAGAGCTCCAGCCTTCTCACGACCCTGAATTTGATTAAGATAACGAGATACATTTTCCTGTTATCACAAGAAAACAGTATTTAAAAAAACATGCGAGCACGGCCGCTCTCGGCTTCCGTAGAGCAGTGTACAACTTGAGGAATTAAATTATAATACATTTTGCAGTAATAATCTATAAAGCATCAGAGTCTGCTTGACTTCCTTCACAATACTGATTTATTATCTCATTTCAGTCATCGTGTCTGGCGCTACATGTACATTTTGTCCTTCCTTTTATGTGCGTCTCGGTCTCACCTCTCTTTTTGACCTCAGACTTAACGTGTGAATTTTCTTCTTTTTCTTCCATGTTGTGTGCTAATTTGTCACCTCTTTTCCTTTTCACTCTTCAGCTGGTACCTCATCTATTTTAGTTGAGGACATGTTCTTGACTGTTGTTTACTTTTTCTTTTTTGTTCTCTGCTCAATGTTTTCCCTTTTTCCTCCTCAGGAGTGCTTATAAATGACTTGTGTCAGTCTACAAGATTAACCATTATTTTCTGCATCACATTACTTTTAATCACAATCTATGATGTGAAGCCTTTTCACCTGCACACTCAGGTGGAGATGATTAGTCTTTATCAAGAGTTGGAGTTCAAATTAAATGTTTTATGTCTAGTAGAAATTGGAGAATATACACCTCCACTTTCCACTAACCTCTGAGGTAAAAGTTCCCTGCACATGAAGAGCAACGAGGAGCATTGATTTACCTGAATGACACTATTGAAGGCAAGTTGTAATCAGATCTTCTGTACCCCTGTTCATACTGTACCCCTGTATACAGCAAATATGGAACACTATAATATATATTCTTTTTTTTTTTTTTTAAACACCGCAAAAAACCTTTTAATTAAATGAGAAAAAAAACATGTTTTGTAAAATGATTCATTTCAATGCCACTAACCCATTTCAGTATTGTGAAAGCAAAATGTTTTCCAGTTCTTTTTTGAAACAAGACATCGGTCACCGTTTTCACAAGAGGCATCGGTCACCGTTTTCACAAGAGGACAGGTCTATTCTGCTGGGAGTTCAGTCACTCTGACTCTTTGATAATGAAGCCATGCTGTTCTAATATGAGCAGAATATGTTTTGCATTGTCCTGCAGAAATAAGCAATAGTTTTCCTGGAAACATGTTTTATGGAAGGCAGCATTTGTTTCTTTACAATCTATATATTTAAATTAGTATTAATGATACCCTTACACACCCATACTAGCATTGATGGTGGGCTTTAAACGGTTCACTGATGACAATGTGAAAGCCCCCACCCTTCTTGGAGGACTAGACACCAATGATTTCTAAAAGTAATTTCCAAATTTGATTTCCCAAACCAGCTCACCACTTCACCTTAACCCATCTTAACTGAGACAATACGCAGAGATGGTGACATTTCCTGGGTCCTGCTTGTACATCATGTTTTAGAATTGTATTTGTTTATTTCACACTTTTTCCGTTTCTCACCCTTTGCAGTATACATCATTTGCATTTATAGATGCAGCATTGATCCATGGTCAATGACAATGGTTTTTAACACATTTCCTGAAGCCTTGCAGCGATTTCCACCACAGAAGGGGTTTTTAATGTGGTTGAACATTTGGGCCAGAAGATGGTCGTTCAGTGTTGTTATTGTCCCATACTGTCTGCCCTTGCAGTATATAACACTTTATAACATCACATTTACTTATAAAAGACTCCGCTTTTAGAAAGACGAAAGTAGTTTTTTTGTGTCAAATATGAAATCGGCATACATTTTAAAAAAGAAAATAGTTTCAGCATTTGAACGGGTTTTAATTAAACATCAGGTTTCAAATAAATTATATGCAAATAGAGGTAGTTTGGATTCAATCAGTAATCCAAAACAGCGAGAGGAGGCAGCAGGGTCAGAATGGAGTCAGACAGGCTTTCCTCAGAGAGAGACCATTTTTAGTTGCCTCAGGTTTACTGCCAAACTAGCCATGAGACCACAGAAAAAGAAAAGAAATCGCTGGCCACAGGAGTAAAGGTGAGTCATTCAATTTTATATGAAAAAAAGGAAGTTACTGTTAAGCATGGTGGTGGTTTTATCTTTCAATGGGGCTGCTTTTCAGACCTTCAGCTTGTATATTGTAAGCCTGATATTTGATGTCAGTCAACTTAAAATATGCAGGTTGTGCAAGGAAACAGACGTTGGCATGTCTTTTTTAGCCTTTAAATCCCTGCTTTCTGTTGCTATAGCTGGGAGCAAGCCTGTAAATATTTGGTTTCAGTTGACACTACTCTGACAAAGATGCTAAATATCCCCTTCACATCCTGATTGCAGCCAATTAATTAAATGCTCTAATACAAAAATACAAAATTTGAGTCACCTGTGGAACGGACAGGTCTGGGAAAAAAACCCATCCAATTATTTTAATTGGTTCTAAATGTTCTAAAATGTTGTCAAAGTCATAATGTTTGGTACCAAAGTGTTTACCCGACCTTCACAAAATGTTAGATATAAAAAGACATTTTTTGTTCTCTGAAAAAAAGATAATCATTTTAAGATGTTTTCAATTGAAATGAGAATAATACTATTTTTAAAAAAAATCTTTTTCTGCTATATAGCAAAGCATATCCAATTGTAATGAGTCAAAATGATCACACATAGTTTTTTTTATTATAACCATGAGAATAATTTATGTACTGAATAAAAATAGTTTATCTAGCATTTTAAATCAAAACTTATCAATATATTCATTTGGTCAGGTGACGGAAGTGAGGCTGACTGGTAGTAATGAGAGGAGCAGATGGAGAGTGAGACATGTGGAAAGGCAGGGTCACAGGTGAGGTCTTAAACTTTTGCTTGTTCAGATTTTCTGTCCACTTTAAATGCTTAATATCTTAAATGAACATTTAGCAAAAGTGCAAAAAAACACATCTGACAGGGACCTCTGAGAACAACTTTTACGTCCCTGTCAGAATCAAACCTATGCCCTTGTGTTCAGTTGCATCAATTTAAAGTCACCCCTCAACAAAGTGAACACACATTTTTGGCTGAAGCTAGAATTGATATACTGTGGTGTCTAAGACTTTTTTGTATGTGTGTGAGTCTGCCTGGCTGGAGAAGAAACCCCCCTCCCCCCTTGCTTTTTCTTGGGGATATAGTACAAGACCCTTAAAGGAATGGGATGGTTTTTGTTGGGATGTAGTTAGCTTCTTGGAAAGGGAAGTTTGAGTGAAGTTTTCCTGTTTCATTTTAAACTTCATGCTTGTTTACATACACATGAAACACAGTCTCTGTAGTAGATGAGAAAACTGGATTCCAAACAGAACTGCCTTTAGTTATGATTGTCAGTTTCTCAGGCTTGTTTCTGCTTCAATTCAGATTTAAGACTCATTTTTCCAGCAGTCTGCAATGTTTTACTTATTTTTGCTAAATGAATACACTAAACACAGTGGTTGTCAGAAAAAAGCATTGCAAGTAGAAAATGGCAAGTATTCCCTTTTTATAGGTTAGATTAAATAAATGTCATTAATCAGTAACAGATAGGGAAACGACAACAAAAAATTTACTGTACAGTCATAAATCCTTATTATTCCTTTTTTTCTTCTCTAGACCGGTTACTGCTAAATCAGACACTAGTGGTGTAACATCAGCCTGTTGGAGTGGTTCTAATCTTTGTGTGTTGCTTAGATTAATTTTCCCTCTTATTTTTGTAACATGCTTTTTGCAGCCCAACATGTGATTAGAAAGTCACAGCACCTGTGATACAATCAAAATGCACATTCACACACATACACATAATACATTGTAGCACCACCCACATGCAGAACCTAATCAGAGACAATGAGACATGTTTACACTTGTTGGTTTTTTCTGATTAAAGTCATCTAGTGTAACTGTTTGTTTCATGCCTAAACTTTTGCATCTGCACATGCTGCTGTGTTGGTACAGGAAAGCACGGAACACTTATGTATCTAAAATGAATGTTTCAGAATAAACCTGAACAATCAGCATGTATGATTTCCTGAGAATCTGAAATAATTTTTTTCTCCACAAAAAGCAATTGTTTTTTTCTCGTGTACTAATTATGCTTGCAGAGCACTCCATAAACAGTCCAACCAGACCTTCATAGACTTGGGCAGATGATTAAATCTATAATACATGAACCCTTGTGGACACAGAAAGCATGAATTGGCCTTAACTCTGTCACACGATTATCTGTGGAAAGGTGAAACAAGATATGGTGGCGTTGTTTAGACTCTTTGTTGTACTGATCGCCTCAGACTTTAACCCATTCTTCATGAATAATTAAATACAACTGGCTCGTTTGAAGGTTGCTTTGATACGATTCATGATTTATGTGTAAGTTTTCTTTCATTTTGTTCCATAAAACCAAGAGCACCAGCCATACTGATCAATCCAACTTAATTAGCTTCATTTTTACCTCAATCCCAAACCTAATCATAAATCAGGTTCACAATCAGTGAAAATAAAGTAAATATTCCAAATGAAGGCTGTGCAGATTGTATTCCTGAACAAATGCACAAGCAAATGTGGCAGCTCCTGGGTAATGACATTTGCAAACCCATCTCTTGTGTCTGCAGAAAAAAGTGACTTGAAGATATTCACACACACATTTCAACAGCTTAATAACAACCACAATCACTGCCTTATTTTCTATATATAACTGCAGCACCTACAGTGAATCCAGCCAGCTGTATTAATGCAAACCTGTGTGTGTGTGTGATCCCAACCATCTGTACAAATGTAATCTGGTGCAGCAGGCAGCATTCTTTCATCAGTCACAAGGGCTGAGGAGTGGGTGGGAGAGGGCAACAGGAGAGTCACTCCAGTTTCCTCAGAGGGAATCATGGTGGGAGAAAGACGAGAGAGAGAAGCAGCCGATGGAGAAAAGGAGGCTTTGAAGCAAAAAATGGTAAGATATGGGATAAGAAGAAGTTAAGAGAGTTAGATACCTTAAAGGACAGAAAACGTACTCATAAACTAAATAAAACACGATCAGAATCTGAACAAATGTAGACTTTATAGATGTTAGGCAAAATAGAGAGAATGGATGACCCAGTGAATGTTGTCTTCTGCTGTGTTACAACTACAAAACTGTGCGTTTCAGTGGCCAAAGAAACCTGGTTAAAACTGCATGAAATTACTCCCATGCCAATATTTCAGAGGATCATCAGAAACGTAAATCTATTCACTGCACTGTGATGACAACTCAGATATTCAGACCAGAAAATTCACTCTTGTAAGTAAAGCAAAGAAAATCATTTCTAAAACAACTGCATTGCATCAGGCCCTTATTTTCAGACCTCATGGTGTAAGGCACTGTGCATGGAATACATAAGAGAAAGTAGACAAATGAGAGAATGAAAAAAAGAGATTGAGAATCTTAACTGTGTGGGTAAAGTTAAATGATGATTGAATTGAAATTGGGGAAAAAATTAAATAGAAAAAAGGGGCTAAAAAAGAAAATAAAGGACACCCTCTCCCATTGGCTTTTGCCAATAACAGCAGCGATAATTGATTGACAGCTTGGCTTTGGAATGACTCATTAGTACGCAAACAGACATGTAGATCCATGTAACTACTCTCTCATCACGGTCATAAGTGCACAAAATCAATTTACCTTTAGGCACTGACACATATACATGCAGTGGCCACGTCAGAGCGACGTCAAAGCTGATGATGTGTATTTAGACCCTAGTCTTGGTCTAAACCCAGCACTGCACAAGTCCCCCACAGAATATCCTGCTACTTTGGCTCGCTGCTGCTACTGAACCGAATCAAAACAACAGGGATATGACTAAGATGTTAGAACATGACTATGACTGCAGTCCCAAAGCTGAGTGCATGAGCCTTTACACTAAAAAAAAACCCAAGCAGCATGCGTATCCTATATTTTTTATGATGTAAGTACAGGAGCCTATTAACCTGCACTTCAATGTTAAAATTAGAGTTTTTCAGGCTTTATACAACATTACACAACATTTTTTAAGGACATTTGAAGTTCACGAAATGTCACTGCTTTAATGATGTCAAGGTCTCACACTCTTCATGGAGATTCATCCCTCCATAAAAATAAACTGGCAACAGAAAAGTTGTTTACCAGTGGGATCAACTGATTACGCTCTCCAAAATCAAGATAGTCAACAAAATAACTCATCAAATCCTAAAGAAGTTGAAGAAGAAGTGAAGAAGATGCAGGGCAGGAGCGATGCAGAGAGAAAATCAGTGGAAATTCAAACCATTTCTTCCAACCATTTTGATGGGTAATGTGAGATTGCTAGCTAACAAAATGGAAAAGCTCAAGGTGCTAACAAGATCTCAAAAAGAATAGAGGAAATGGAGTATTATATGCTTCACCGAGAAATGGACGCACAAACACATCCAGGACTCTAATGTGTCTGTACACTGCTTTAAGACTGTGTGAGCAAACCGTGATGAGGTAGAAAATCAGGAGAAAGCTAAAGAGAGGAGGAATTGCAGTGCTTTTTAACCCCTGCTGGCGCCATCCTGGACATGTCACTGCAAAGGAGAAGATCTGCATAAGAGCATCAAACTGTTAGCTGTGAGTTTTCATCCATATTATTTCCTCAGAAAGTTTACCTGTATAACTCTGGTAACAGTTTAAATTCAAATTCAGATCAGCTTTGTTTGTATAGTGCCAATTCACAACAATGTCTTCTCAGGGCACTTTACAGACAATCAATTCCAGCCAATCTGTTGTCATTTGATCAGTATTCATAAAAGCCAATTCAGAACAAATAATAGCCTAGCTAAGCAAAACAAACAGATTGCATCAAATGTCAAACCTTGACTTCTATCCAATCCCCCATCCTGAGCATGCATGGGGCGACAGTGGAAAGGAAAAACCTCCAGCAGAACCTGGTTTAGGGAGAGTGGCCATCTGCCTCGACCGGTTGGGTTGGAGATGACAGAAAAGAGAGATCAACAGGCATCACAACTTTTAGCCAGGGAGCCTGTGATGCCATCAGCTCCATTTTTTCTAGGCTACAAACCCAACATCCTGACGCATTCATTGCGATCTCTGGAGACTCTGGTAACTGCTCCCTCTCTGCCACATTACCAACATTCCATCAATTTGCCAGCTGCTCCACCAGAGAAAATAAGATGTTCGACTTATTTTCTGCAAATGTTTAAAATGCATACAGCTCCTCTGTTCCGCCTGCTTTAGGAAGACCAGAACATAATCTGGTTCTGCTCACCTCCACTTACAAACTCATCATTCAGCAGCAACCAGTCATCACACAGATTATTAAAACCTGGTCTAATGAAAATGAAGATGCTCTAAGAGGGTGCTTAGAGGCCACCGAATGTCCTCTAGCAACCACACGGAGATGACATCAGTGTCATGACTGAGTGTGTGACTGATTATATCAACTTATGTGTGGACAGCATCATTGCAACAAGAACAGTAAAGTGCTTTCCTAATAACAAGCCCTGGATCACCAGTGACATGAAAAAGATGATCAGCTTCAAGTTAACAGGGGATAAGACTGATGGAGGTCTAGACCGAGCCATTGAGTTGAATATGTTCTTCAATAAGTTCAGTTCAGAACAAAGTTCAGCACCATCACCCCCAGCCTCCAGTTCAACAGACCACACACCCTCCGTGAGCCTACAGCTTTCCTGCCACACCTCTAGATCTGTCTGTCTCCTGCAGTCAGTCAATCAATCAATCAATCAGTTTATTTATAAAGCGCTTTAACACCAGCCACAGCTGAACAAAGGGCTTTACATCTAAGGTTGATAAAATAAAAACATAAAAACAACAACAATATAAAACAATCAAAATATAATAAAAGTAATGAATTAGACAAAAACAAATTAAATCCAGACAATAAAAACTAGATAAAAATACATTAAGAACCAAATAAAATCAACTCTCAGGTTGGGTTGGAGGCAAATGAGTAAAAGGCCCTGCCCCCTTTAAGCTTCTGTTTAGAACTGGGGACAACCAGGAGCAGCTGATCAGCTGAACTGCGGGACCAAGAAGGAGTATAGTGGCAGCCAGTGGAGTGAAGCCAGAGTAGGGGTTATTTGCTCTCTTTTATCTGTTCCTGTTAAAAGTCATTCTGAACTAGCTGCAGAGGTGTGAGTAAGGACTGATTTACTCCACAATAGAGGGAATTACAAAAATCCAGCTGTGATGATATTAAGGCATGGATTACTGTCTACAACTGCTGCCTAGAAATAAAAAGTTTTACCTTTGCCAGTTTCCTAAAATGATAAAAGCTTGATTTAACTCTGGAGTTAATTTGATTGTCCAGTTTAAAATAACTGTCTCTTCTAAAACCAAGATTTGCAACTTTGGGTTTGACATACATGGCTAGGGGACCAAGCTCTGCAGGAGGGGTCTTACATGAGCCACTAGGTCCAAACACCATTACTTCTGTCTTCTTTTCATTAAAGTTTAAAAAGTTAAAGGCCATTTAAGATCCTCATGGCAAGCTGAAAGAGGTTTAATTGACCAGGTATCTCTTCACTAATGGTATATAGATTTGGCAGTCATCTGCATAACAATGGAAAATGATGACAAGTTTTCTGAGAATAGACAATAAAGGAAGAAGACGCAATGAAAAAAGCAATGGCCCTAAAACGGAACCCTGGGGAATCCCACATGACAGAGGAGCAGGGACAGGACTCATGCCCAGCAATTTCTACAGTCAGGTAAAGAACTGGAAAAACTGAACCGGAACAAGGCTGCAAGTCCAGATTGTGTCAGCCCCAGGGTTCTGAAAACCTGCACAAAACAACTGTGTTGGATTCTTCTGTACCTTTTCAACACCAGCCTGAGTCAGAAAAGAGTTCTCGTGCTGTAAAACTTCATGCCCTGTTCCAGTACCTAAAAGATCCCTACTAACTGAATCAAATGAGTACAGACCAGTGGCCCTAACATCTCACTTGAAATTCCTTGAGTTACTGTTATTGGTTCACATCAGTAAGCAAGTGAACACCTTTCAGGACCCATTACAGTTTGCTTATCATAATAGGCTTGGGGTTGAAGATGCCATCATCTACCTGCTTCAGAGAGCCCACTCTCATCTGGACCAATCAGGCAGCACTTTG
>JAOXYM010000009.1:20561030-20591140 GCA_028567055.1 Leptatherina wallacei | reverse complement strand
ACTTGCTGGGATAGGCTCCAGCCCACCCGCGACCCTGCATGGATTAAGCGGTACAGAAAATGGATGGATGGATAATCTAGCAATTATTTATTTATTATTACTTTTTTCAGTTGCCAGTTATTTGAGTGACTATTGTGAATTTTGTCTTTTCTTTGATGGAAGGGTATGAATAAATTTGAGGACAACTGTACACTTATATTCTATATTTTGTTTTGTTTTCATTTAAGATTTAATTTACTGACCAATATATGATTTTTTTTTACATTAATTTCATTTAATCATTAACATCACATGTATTCTAAAGTAGGCACGCATTTTGGTTTATATGGTGGTGTTATGTTTATCAATTTTTGCTTTTTTTATGAGTTGTCTCAGTGGCTCCAGTCCCTTGGCTTGGGAAACAGTAGGCGGACATGGGATGATGCCAACTAATTGGACCAGACTATACACCCGTATCAGCAGGGGGGTGGGTATTTGGGTTTTCCTTTGTTAGTTTAGTTAGGGTTTTGTGTGTCACCCCTTTGTGTCTTTTTGTGTGGGCTGATCAGCCACTATTTATTTGTTTATTTGTGTCTTATTTGTTGGGTCAGTTTGTTTAAGTTAGTTATTTTGTTACAGAAAGTTACTAGAGTAGAATTCTGTTATGGGCCCGATTACTCTCTGATTTTGTAAAATTTTTTTGGATTCTTTTTTGGGTTAAAATAACCCGCTTTTTTTTTTCTTTTTTTTTTACTTTAAACTTGGAACTGTGCCCAACTGTTCTTCACTGCTCGGTCCATCACACCCGAAGCCATGCTGTTGCGGTGGATGATGTTTAGCATTGAAACATGCAAGGCCCTCCTTGAGTAAGACATTGTCTGGACGGAAGCAGACCTTCACAGATGTGTAAGCTGCCCATGCCAAAGGCACAAATTTAACCACATACCATTAGAGATGCAGGTTTTTGAATTGCTCACTGAAGTATTCCAGAGGCCATGCAGTGATTTTTTTTATAGGGGAATCATGTCTGTTTTTAGTGCAGTGCTGCTCAGAGATCACATGCATCCAGTTTGAACATTTGGCCTTCTTCTTGACTCTCTGACCATTTTGATGACATTATACACAGTAGATGGTGAGATCTTCAAAGTCAATTTTAAAGTTATTTTACATTGAGAAAATTTTTTCTAAAACTGTTTCGGAATTTTTAGACAGTGGCAGATTGGTGAACCTCTGCCCATCTTTACATTTGAGAGGCTCTACCTCTCTGAAATCCTATACCTATTTAAACACTCCTTTTATACTTGACTTGTTACCAATGAACCTAATTAGTCGTCAAATGCTCTTCCAGTTCTTTTTTATTTGCGTTAATTACATTTTCGGCCTTTTGTTGCCCCTGTTTCAACTTTTTTTGAGATGTGTTGCTGCCATTAAAATCAAAGAAAACCGTTACTTTTCAAGAAGTTTCTCAGTTTCAGCATGTTGTTTTTGTTATGTTCTACATGCACATCATACACTTTATAAATATTTCAGCTAGTTACATTTGTACCTGAACCAACTTATTACATGTCAAAAACTCACAAAGAAACTATTTTACTTGTTAGATTTGCACGTTAAGTTGTAAAATTCACAGTTTGCTTTTCTTTAGGAGATGGAAAAATGACAGAAAAGTCATATTAAAAAATGAAACTACTGTACATTTCCTAAGATGCCAAAGCAGTGTTTACTGTGTAACTTGATGAGCTATAAAATTCTTCTGCCCAAAGCATGTGGGTAAAGTTATATTTATGTTTGCAAATATATTAATGATCAATATTATTAATGCTGCAGCTGTTGCAACATAGACAAGTGAAATAATAACCTCCCATAAGGACAGTCAACCAATCTTCTAGTGAATAGCCACATATATATTATACATGATATCCATCCATTTGTTTTGTTTTTTCATAACAGAAAGTTGAAGCTTTCTAAGCATGGCAGTGAACACTTGGTTTGCTGCAACTTCAGCTGTCAAATGGAGCGTTCAAAAAATATATATAGATTATATATAGACATTACAGTATAAACTGAGATGGCATTACATTGGTGACTGCCAAGAGTTATTAAAAAACATACATTTATGTTTCACTCAATGAGATGCACATCACTTTGCTCATCCTGTGAAGATTAAGGGAAGCTTAATCTCTGTGAATGTGCACAAATGCATACAGCAGAGTGAAAAGATACATAATCATGACAGGGGGGTGTGCAGGGGACTGGTTACAAGCACTCACAGACAGACACATGTAATAGACACACATACAAAACCATGCAGATTGGTGCAAAGGGCATCCTACTCACACGGCCTTGTGAGGTTGCCTCTGTGATCTTTTAATTTGCATGGATCAACACTAATCCCCAATCCTGCTCATCTGTTTTCCACTCTGGTGACCCTGATGGAAAATATCAGAACAAGACAGGATATGTGAGGTTTAGTCAAGGTTTTTGTTTATGTAATTTCTTTTCTCTCTATCTCTCTCTCTCATTTGGCTCTGAGCAAGCTTATGTATTTTAGTTTTATTTATAAAGGTTCGATTGCAAATCACTTTGCACTTTTTGTCAGATTTTCTTCATGCCACTCAACCCCTTTAGGAAACAGTTTATCCTAAGCTTCTCCTTCCTGATCAGTGTAGAGCTAATTAGAAAACATTCAAACTGAAGCACAACAGTTTTGGAGAAGAAAACAAAAATATTTTAATTAATAAAATCTGTTCTTGTCTGAATGTCTTTGCTTATTTTCAAATGAGGATGTGACAAACAATAAAACGACAGAAGGAAGGAGGGAGTGATGGATGAGGGAAAGATCACAGGAGAGAGCTGGTGAAAAAGAAAACAAGTGAGAGGGAAGCAGTGATTCATTAAAGAGGATCATGGCTGAACCTTAGATATCAAATATACACAAAGATACAAACACACGTTTGGCAGGGTGGAGCAGTTGCTGGTGTGGACTCACCCAAAGTGTCTGACAGTTTATTAGCTAACAAGGATTACAAGAAAGATGAAGGTCAGTCATTTCTTCATACAGTATATCTTCATGTTTACTACAGATAAACACTAATTTTATGAAGGTCACAAGATATTTCAGTTCCCTTTGGGAATGAGAAAATTTTACACCTTTTTGTAACAGATCAGTGCCTTAGCGTAGGCTCACCTCTGGTTACACTTTTCAATTCATCTCTTTCTGCAGATTTTTCTGAAACTATGAGCTCATCCTCAGCCAGAATGTCCTGGATTCAAACCCCAACCTGGGCTCGAAAATGTAATCTAGAAGCTTTTTTCATTGCTCTCAGAAAAAAAAGTCTCATTGCAATATTTGTGGCAAACATCGTTCAAGACTTCTGTGCCATTTCAGGAGTTGTTAGCTGCAGACTATGGCGCTATTATGTTCATTCCTGAGCAATCAGAGAGACATTCTGACCCCAGACAAATGATTTTTGCAAGCACATCAGTTACATTTTAGGCAGAAAATATTTTTAGTACACAAAGATTAATTCTGTATACACAATAAAGTTTGCTCCTATCTGTGTAGAGGTACGACTATAGAACTTTCCCTGAGTTTTATTGAACTTCTTCCTCATCGTACGTTCTGTGTTCATTTCTATTGACGTGCTCATTCAAGTCGTTGCAGCACTATGAATGTATAATTCCAACCAATCACCGGTTCAGACAGAACAGAGTCATTCTGATTGGCTGCTTTGCTGCATCATGATAGTGCTATAAAAGATGGCTTCTAAAGCTTGTTACATACTCCACAAGAAGCTTCGTCTGCAACGGGGAAAGGATAGGGGGTTATCCATGTTTTTATATGTCTCATGTGTTGTAAACATTTTCATACTTTCTCACCACCTCGATCAGCTGTTTATTAAAACTATCCGTTCAACCTCACGTCTTTCTGTTTCGACTTCCAGGCAAGATGGCGGAGAGAGCAGTCATATGGTAGTCACCTTGTACAGTAAAACCCTGAAAATGCTTGATTAAGAATTTTGTTCCTCAAGATTATCTCTCTGCCAGACGTCGATCACACAAAGGCACATTCCTGGACGGTGTTGAAGAAACCATGGCCAAAGTCAATGCTAAAGCTAAAAGTCTTTCCACATGATTATTGCATCCCTAAAGATATGGAAACAAACACCAAAGGCATCAAAAACAGCTTGACCACACCTTCGAAACCACCAGCACCCCAGAAAAAACCGAGATGAGACGAGAATGCCAGTTCCTGTACTAATGCAGACCACGCTTCCAATGTCCTAATTTTAGCTGCAGTCGGCACTCTCCCAGACATGATGGCAGACTTCAAGTCGGAGCTGGAAAAAAAACGTGTGATTATCGCTGACGTCACCAAATAAAATCAAAGAATGTAAAGAAAAGAGTAAGAAGTTAGAAGATGAAGTCAAATGTCTGAGCGAGAAAAAACGTGGAGTTGGAAAAAAGAGGGACAGTGTTGGAAATGATAATTAAGAAGTGAAATGATACAAAGGAAGATGGAACTTAAGATTGAACAGTGTCAAAGAAGAAAAAGACGAAAACGCTCAAGCTCTCGTCACAGAGATCATCATAACCTAGTCTAGATTAGATTTATGAGTTCTCAAGGAACATATATCAGATCCTGAGCCAAATCGATAGAAGACGGTGGGGGGGATCTGCATATTTTTGCAGTTTTTAAATAGAAGGCAATAGAGCAACAGCTTGAAATCTTTTTTGGTGTATGATACTGAAGTCAAGGATGAAAAAATAATATCCTCGAAAATGGTCAATTTGTATAGCCAGCTTTACAGCTCTTAATTTTTAAGAATGGACTGTGATACTTTATAAGATTAAATTGCACCATATATCCCCAAAACAGGCGATAACCTCAAATAAACATGTGATAATCACAGAGCTTGATGCAGTAATTGGCAGACTCTCTTAATAAAGCCCCGGTTCAGACGGTCTCACAGGAGACTTCTATAGACACTTATGGGAAGATATTAGAAACTACTTTATCAAGTGTTATTAGAAATTTTTGAGACCTGTACTCTCCTCTCCCTGAGCCGCAACCCTATCACGGTGGAGGGGTTTGAGGGGTTACCAAGTGCAGCTCAACAACTCCTATGATGAGTACTAACTTTACCAATTTTTCCTTGCCCGGACAGGGGTCACTGGGGCCCCCCTCTGGACCCAGGCCTAGGGGTGGGGCTCGGAGGCGAGCACCTGGTGGCTGGGCCTTTGCCCATGGGGTCTGGTCCAGAATGTCCTTCTGCTTGCTCGGCAATGAGGCACAATAACTACTCCATAGCAGACCGCCACAAACAAAACTAAGACTGAAATTTAACTTGAACCCCTCCTACAACTTGTGTGACTGTTTATCTCTTGTCTGGATATTTGTGGGAGCCAAATATCACAATTTTTTTTCAATGGAGGAAGTTCCGGAAATTTACCCACTTCATAACAAAGACTAGTTGAGCACCAACCCTGAATTAGACATCAGATACATATGAGTAAAATAGGTCAAAAAGAGGATCAATTTTGTACTATCACTTCTTCAAGCTAAAACTTACCAAAGACCACCACTTTGTTATTCAATACAGATGACGCATTCAGATATCACATCGCCTTTACAGATGCCCCGATGAATAATGACTGCATAAGTCATTCAGATGAGTGCACACCCTCACCACACACTGCCCTCCTAACTCTCTGTTGAACTGCTAATACTGTCAGCAGCCCCATAACTCAGTCCTGCTTCATTTGGCTAATATGACAAGCACAGTGTGTAAATTACATGACCTTTGTCCACCTGTAGTGTGTGTGTGTTTGTGTGTGATTTCCATATACACATTTGCCAGCACAATATTATGTCAAAGCATACACTCACCTGCCTGCACAGTGATGAAGGTCCATGTTAAATATTCAATCTTTGCTCTGCCAATTAGTTTAATGGGGCTGTTTTTGCATACAAGGAGGGTCTGGGGGGAGGGGGGGGGGGGGGGGGGGGTGGGGGGGGGGGACAGATAAAGGACTGGAGGGAATAAGAAGAGAGGATAGATCCCAACATGAGAATATTTGGAGAAAACCATCACTGAAGGAGTAGCAGAGTATTTTTTCAGGCTTTTGGTTGCCATTAGATTGATATGATCAAGATGGTGAGCAGCTTTAACCCCTTAAGGCCTAGTTTTTTTTTGTTTTCAACATTGGTCTATTAAGTGCATGTGATTTGTTTTGTCTTCCTTTTTATTCTTCAAATCGTTTTTCTTTTATGAAAACAGAAGAACAGAAGTTTTGCTTTTGGCTGACATTCTTTTGGTTACGAAGATGTATAACGTGTATATTGATACTTTGGTTCTTAAAGAGGTTAGACAAAGATGTGATAGAATAACTTCAGTAACAACAGGAAGGGAGATAAACAACAAAAACATGGATGATTACTGTAGTTTAGCACACACGGGCGCAACCAACTCCTTTGAGTGTTGCTTGTAGATTGAAATTCAGTGACAGTTTAAAGGCATCATTGAGCTGTCGCATTGGTTTGTATTGGGTTCATATTGAACAGAGATTTAGCTTATATGTCTTTGTTTTAACAGTAACATAAGTGACATCCATGCAAGCAACTAAATTTAACAAGATCCATGTCAGCTAATGTCATGGCAAAAGTACAGTTTGTACATTGCACTGGTTGTGCTCAGTAGAGCAGGGGTATCTTCAGTTTTGCAAGAAAAAATGACAGATTTATAAACAATGCTGGAAACCTGTAGAACTCGTAAGAGGAAGGAGGTAAAGCTGTCTTATCTTTCAGACAATGATCTCACCCTGAGCAGGCAAATTATCTCCAAAGCAAAATCAATGGTCCGGGGATTGTTTCTTTCGCTGTGTCATTTTTCTTGGACTTCCTTGTTTCTGTGTTTTAGTAATACATTGCCCTACGTGCTGCTGACATTATCTTTCTTCGGGTAAAGTGTTTTGACAAATCTCCTACTCTGTCTTGAGTTGTAATGAGCTGTAATGATCAACCTTTCTTTTATTATTTTATCCATTTTATTTAAACTGAACTGTAACAGAGCATTTATGAATGCAGATCTAAGCTTTTTCTGGCTCTGTTCAGATGTTCGTAGTTCTCAACATGATCCAGACTAACAGTGCAATCACCCCAGAGTTAATTGTAATTTAACTCTACCTGTAAACACATTATATGCAAAACAAATACTCGGATACAAACATGGGAATAATGCTTGAATTTCCTTTAAATTCCCTTCAGCTGCTTCAAAAAAGTATGAATCTATTCAAAACCATATTTGACACACTTAAGGAAAATCAGGTTTAGCATACTAATATATAAGTGTGAACTGTAGAGTTATCAAGATCATAATGAGTAAGATCAGTACTGATCAGCTGATAGGAAGCAGGCAAGCTCATAATGTGCAACTTTAAAAAAGAAGATTAAATGATCAGTGAGCTCTTCTGTTATCTCCCTGAGTTATTAAAAAACAACCTGGAACAGGTTGTCTATAAGCATTGATAACTATTCTTGAAAAGGACTATACTTGATAAATGTGTGGACCTCAGGTCTATTTAATACACCATCTATCAGTTTGATATGCTGCTTACTTTGATATCGGTTTCAGTGTCCCAAATTCAATCAAACAATCAATCCACAACATACACAGACTCACAGTAAGAGCCACAGGCTTGTTTTCCTTATTAAAGATACTTGGTGTCTTTTTATTTACATTATATAAGACAGAGGATGTGCCCTTAATGTCAGTCAGAAACCAACATCTTATCATCAAGCCCTCTCAATGTATAACTAACATCTGATCCCAGCCACAGGGTCAAACAGGATTCA
The DNA here is from genome assembly GCA_028567055.1 of Leptatherina wallacei. Lineage (NCBI taxonomy): Eukaryota > Metazoa > Chordata > Actinopteri > Atheriniformes > Atherinidae > Leptatherina > Leptatherina wallacei. The sequence continues at coordinate 20,583,306 of JAOXYM010000009.1, read as the reverse complement.
GGATAGACACAAAAAAAAAAAAATTTCATCAAATTGAAAAGCTACAAAAAAATAAAAAAATTTCTGAGACAAGAATGAGTAAACTGGTGAACAAGTATAATGAACGCTACTATTTTCAGAAGGGTGATCTTTCACAGACTGGAGATGAGTGAAATAATGTTTATTTTTCAGCCAATTGGGATTTTTTTTCTTGTCTTTTTTGACAAGAACGAAGTTTGCTTCCATAGTTAGAACCAGGCGACAATTAAACAAACAGGAACCAGTTTTGCCATCGGCCTACACTGGTTGAATTGTAAATCATCGGGGATGAAACTGATCTTGGAAACAAGATCAATTTTAGCATTGCCTTACTGAAAGTACAAGATGAAGCAACTTCCTTTTAACAAAAAAAAATTTAAATTAGTGTCAAGCTAATTTAGTTTAAAAGTTTCGTAAATTGCAGAAGAAAAAAAGTTCTAAATGAAACATTGACAAATGAAATAGCAAGTAGTTTAGTTTTGTTAATGAAAAAAAAAAGCAACCTGAATGTGTAGAAGCTCTGTGGGTATTTTGGGAGACTGTTGCCTAAACTATCTGGTCAACAAGAAAAACAAAACAGGGAAAATCATTTTATGAAATGTAATCAAAATCTGCTGTATAATTTAGTTTCCATTATCCAGTTTTAATACAGCAGAGTCCGTCTTTCAATCTTAAATCACAAATCATGCACGCACAGTTTCAGTTATGGATTTTGCTTTGTGGCAAATGTTGTACAAATAGCATACACATCTGTCCTGTATGCTAGAAAATAAAGACATACATCGTACACATTTATCAGAAAATATAAAGTCTGCACACTTGATAAAACTCTACCATACCGACAGGTGGTAATTCAATAAATACTGGGAGCAGACTTTATGTTTCCAGATGGTTATATATTTGGCTTTGTCTCACAGGACACTTAACCCCCCACACTCACCTCACTCTCATGACATTTATTCATGGTCGTTTGACACAACTTAGAGAGTATAGCTCAGCCGTATTGCCACCGGTTGCATCTGTGATGTATGTCCTTGTATGAGTCACCTGCATCATGCACTGCAGTGCATAATGACTCTGTAGAGAATCAATACCTGCAACACCTCAGCATCAAATCAGCAGGACTGGTTCTGGGCAAATGTATGACGTTGCGAAAGAATAGAAACTTGGAGACTTGAGCATTGGACACACATTGTGTGGGTGTAACACTGTCCTTTATTTAGCCTAGAAGCAGAGTTTAGGCACTGCTAAAGCCGAGTGTTAACAACACCTGCACTACATTTATGCTACACAAGCTTTATCAGGTAAACATTAATGCATGTGTGCATTATTGCCAGAGTGACAGTCAGATAGATCTATATATGAGAGCTGGCACTTCACAAATCCAACCCCCGGCTCAATAACACAACTGTCAAATACATTTAAGTGTGGCTCACCCTGCAAAGTCCCCAAGGATATTCTTTTCAACTGATGGATACCATTTTTTTTTCACATTTGTATGATATTGGACTCAGATTGTGTTGTCTGGAATTAACTTTAAATTTCTTTAAACAAAATAAAAAACGAATAAATAATGAATTTGTGTACTATAATGGATTATTGTTTACCTCATGAAAATATTTTATCACTGACATTGACACTACGTACGATGAATGTTGCACTGTTTGTTCTACATGGGTCCTGTAATTAACCCAGATGTTGTTGACTTTTAGGTATCAAGAAGACTTTTTGCTTTGTTGCCACAGAGCAAGAGAAACCGCTTTTAACAACAGTTTGCTCTGTATGTGTTGCAAGCCCCCACACACACAAAACAACCAAATGACTTAAAATTTGAACTGTGTCTTTAGATCAGTTCATACTGTCTATAAAAACTCTATACTTAAGATTACAGGACTGATCCACTGATACATGGCACCTAGTTTTGAGTTAATATGTGTAACTTCTATGTTTACAACTGGAAAGTTTTTCTCCTAAAACTTATGCGATGGACAGGGTTTTCATTGACTGGAAAAAATGTTCTTTGATTAATTTATTACAAAACTTCAGTAAACAAAACAATTTTGGAAATAGGTCATCAATCACTCTTTTTTTGTTGTTCTTGTTTACAGTATATTTTGAGAACACTAATGAGATGTATGGAAAAATAGTCTTTAAAAATATACAAAGATTTTATCTAATGGGGCTTAGGTGGTAGAGCAGGTCATCTAATTACCGGAAGGTTGGCAGTTCGAATCCTGCTCTTCCCAGTCAACCTGTTGGCATCGCTGGTGCATGAATGTGTATGAATGTTTGGTGGCTGGCGAGGATTGGCTGCCAATTCTGTCAGTCTGCCCCAGGGTAGCTATGGCTACACATGTAACCTACCATCACTAAGTATAGATGAGGAGTGAATGAATAATGGATTCAATGTAAAGGGCTTTGGGTGCCTTGAAAAGCGTGATTTAAGCTTTTCAGACTACATAATGCTACTGCCATCAGACAGTTAATTATGCCAATGTTGAACTATAAGAAAGAAATTTTCCCCAATTGGGAACTCATCACTGAAAGACTGTTTTAGGGTCATTTTAGGTAATAATAATGATGAGAAAAAGAAGAATATTGAGCAATTTTAAATAACAGACTGGACGGATGCGTCACCATCATCATCATCATCATCTCATGCATTCAGGGTTGAATAGATGAGAAATCTTCATGCATCTGAACTATTTGAAGTCCAGATGTTAGGATGATACAATAATACAGTAATCATAGAATGATGTCAGGAGTATTTAAAATTCACTATTTTTCCACAATTTTTGTAGTTAGTTTTACCACATTATTCTAAGAGTATAAAAAAATACTCCTAATACAACATTGTACTGCTTCAAACAGGCATGTCAAAAAATAAATCTTTTTGATTTTGTTTTCCTTGTCCTCCTATCCTTTCCTCCAGTACGGATTATTACGCAGCTATGCTGGTGTCTGTCTCACTAAGAGGGCATTCCCAACAGTGAATAAAACTTTTGGCAAACCTCTGGTGAAAATTTGGCAAAAGTATTTAAAGTATCCAGAGAAAATAATTTTTGTAATGATTTTTTTTTTACAGTCTGTCTTTCAGATAGCATGACCAGATGCTCACAACAAACAGCGGGAAATAAACTTTCACTCAGAAGGCACAGTAAGCCTGCGCTAGTGGTGTCTCTTAATTAAATTGGCACATTTTATTTAATATTTTAGTTTCTGCTACAAGGTTTTCATTTGGCAAGAAGATGAAATTGGAACATTTAACTTTCTGTCCATTTACGATGGACTTTTGTGAGATAAACATGGATTTAAACCTGTGATGGTCAAAAATATATTTATAAGCAGTTAAGTTTAGCTAATAAGTTGCTTTGTCAGTTGTTACAAAGAAAGAAAAAGTAAATTTTTTAACATGAATATATGAGCACACATGGGCGGTACCACTCATGTAAATGTAAATAACCCTGACTCATTCTGAAATGATTTTTCATCAGTAATGGGTTATAATTAGGTTGTGACATTAAAAAATGTGTTAACTTCTCATCATAATAAAATCATCTCTACTGACATGTAATATTTCATAGAAATTCATGCCCTCTTCAATGCCTTTTTCCCCTGTCAGTTTTTCAGGCTCTGATATAAACTCCATGTCTGATTTGTACTTCACTGATGAAGAACAATGGCAGCAATATAAAGGATTTTACATTATGTTGGAAATAAAATATGCTAAGTCATTAACCAAACATTCACTTTCCAATTTATATTTAATGCAGATTTTATTATACAAATCTTTATGTTACCATGTCTGTATTATTGAGCAACACTGATGTTTTTGACATAGCCTGAGATTATTACTGAGTCGGTCACACTCAGTCCCCTAGCAAAAAAATAGACCCTGAATTTAAATGTCGACACTTAAATTTACATGTTACATCTGTGACAAAAAACATTGCAGTTAAGTTACAAGAAAATCATGTTTGTAAATTCATAACTTGTCAGATGTACATACAGTGACTATGTTAGTAGGTCTGTGCATTACTGGATCTGGACATAATAAAAAGATTAATAGAAAGTTAGATTTTCAGGAGTGCTTCATTTATGTTGCAGGTTTTTCACGATGTTAGAATAAACCACATAACTAGTTGGTACTTTTCTGGCTTAGAATGCTGAAATCCTGGCCATGACTTGCAACATCATAGGATTAAATGTGTCTTACAACCATTGGAACATATAATTCCCTCGTTCATGTCATTCTTTCCAGTGAAGTTAAAGTCACAAAAAAATTAAACGAAATCTTTTTTATAAATGGAAACATAAGACAATTGGAGCACTCCTTGCATGTATTTTTTATTCTCTATATATATTAAAATTCAATCTATCTAATCTATATTTGAGCAGTGAAAAGGCACTGAGTTGGGAATAATTTTCAGTCCTACACAAAGTACCTGCAATAAAATAGCTAGATTACTGTTGGCAATAGTTTGCTGTGGGTTAAAAGCAGACAAGGCTGTAAAATCAGATTAGTATGACCCCCTCAAAATAAATCTACTCGTTTTTAACTTCATTTGTCTCTCTCATCCTCAGCCAACTGGCCCTTGCTTGATGGGTTTTATGTAACATTTAGCAGATATCTGGTTAAGCATAACATGATTTAAGAATGGTTGCACAAGGAGGCAGGGTAGCTGTATTGTTCTTCATTAGTGGTCTTTCTTGCACAAGTGGACATAATGCACAACAAACATTAGTGGCCATCTTCTAAAAATTCACACAGATTAATTTTTTCAGCACCCACTTTGTGAAGTGGATTTGTTCTGTTTGCACAATTCTATGGCTAATGAATAGAACACTGGTCATGAGAGTTGTCTCTCCAGGTTTTTCTCCCTGCATTTTTTTTAGTCTGGACCCAGCTTGGGGTATCATGTGGGAGCAAGGACCACTGGAGAGATATAGATACCAGGTCTGCAGCTGAGACACCCAGCTAGATCATTAAGTTTTCTATTAAGGTTTCTCTGCAAATTAATTCAATCAGTCCAGCTCCTTGGGGAAGGATGAGACTAGCACAGTTGCTGTTCCTCAAGTCTTTTGAAGCATATCTCCCTTGCTCAGGGTAGATGAGGGCATGTTGTTCTTTTCCACCTACGATGAAAGCATATTTCATCCAAAAGGTCTGAATCGAAGGTTTTACAGGATGCATTTGCATATCCAAAGATTTGTTTAAGTGGTTTCCTGCATGTTCTGAAGGTTCAAATCCAGTCACATTATGAAAACCTGTGTATGGATCTACAAACTTGTTTCTCTTAGAAACATGGTCCCAATGCTGTAGGAGACTTTCCTCATAGAGGCTGGAGGAGCCGAACGAGAGCTGGTAAGAGAGGCATGGCTGTGTGAAGTCCCTGCCTCCAGGAAGTAACATGTCCCTGGGATCTCTTTGGGAAAGTTTTCTGGGAGCTCCAGCCGTGAACGAGGGACAAATGAAAAGGAGCGATCATCTTTCAACAATCTGTTGATGAGATAACAACACAAAGGTATTTTTTACTAAAGAGTGCTATTCAAAAAGGAATATGAAAGAGAGGGGAAGTAAACAGAGACACAACATAACTGAATACATGTTCTTTATTATCACAGCCTATAAGCTGTTAACTTTGTGTACTGTATGCTCATAGCTCAATCCCAGCAATGACCCAGTTCACAGCAAACTGTCATAAGGCATATAAACCCACAGAGTAAGAGAAAGAAGGGAATGGAATACACTTATGTCAAATGATGAACACACAAAGACAATATATGTAAAAAATCAAATCAAATACAATTAAGAAATACAATTTTAAAAGATTACAACTTAAAACAACAAGAAATCATATTTTGTGTGTACATGGGTTTAAGTATAGGGCAAGTACTTACTGATAGGTTGTGGGGCTAACATTTATACACCTCGGATGACTCCCCGATTCAAACTTGCTGGCTAAAGTCACGTTGTTCCCAAAGAGGCAATAACGAGGCATTTTAACCCCAACCACACCTGCCAGCACCGAACCCGTGTGGATACCTATCCTTAGCTAAAAGAGAGAGGTAGGAAGAAGGAAGAAGGTGGTTGGGGAAGGTTGCAGAGGAAGAAAAGAGGCAGACTGTAAAAAACAATAGAGTGATGACATATCTGCAGAAATTTTACTTTAAAAATGTATATTACTTTCATTCAAACCATTCCACCTCTTAACTTCTGTCTAGGAGTAAGTGTGAGTATGAGTAGTTGTTTGTCTCATGTATCCAAGCTTGTAAATTGTATGAATCTTATGCTTTTCTTTTTTAAATAGTTTAAGAGTGTGGAGTGCTGGTTGATAAGAAGGCAACACACAACATTTAATATTTAACTTACCTATGAGACATAATACGTTTTTATCAGAATTGTCGGTAGATGGTTTGCATAATAAATATAATTTTTACTTATGATCACAATCAATATCAAGCCTCACCATATCATGTCTGCATCCGTGATCCTTAAGCAATGTGTGTAAATTCATATGACCTAATATGAATTAACACTCATGAATGACACCTCTCTGGTTAACTGAACTGATACAATCGATTCCTGTGTTGTACATCCTCCAGTACAACAGGGATCTTGCTTTTGAGGCAGATGTATTGCATGTGGAAATGTTTGATTACTTAAAATAGTAATGGTTGTAACACTGACATTTCCAAAATATTGCAGATGTTATTATCCCGTAGCAGCAGATTTTAAATAACATGAGTGTCAGAGTGAAATTACTCAAATAAATAGACAATTTATTCTTTTTTTTTTGGTATCAGGTGTATTGTGGACATATCATGATCTAGTAAAAGGGCTCTGAAACCTACAAATGACTGTAAAAGTCATATAACCTGACCAACTATTGATTGAGACCACTTGGGCACAAGTTATTATACAAACACACACACATAAATCCAAGTAGCCCAGTAGTTTTTTCATGATACACTCGAGCATCGTATCACCTTTTATTCCAGAGTGCATTCCAGCACACTGCAAGGTAGCCATGGCAACAACAGCTGAGGGTTGGGGTGTAGTGACATAGGAAGAGCACAGACAGACAGAAAGACAATGGAAAGAGAGGCAAAGTGAACCTATAATTAGATGGTAGGACCTTGACAGCAAAGGAGAAGAGATAAAGAAAATGAAACAGACAGCAAGGGAGAGAGGGCTGGCAGGTGCACCGGTGTGACCTATTTTTGTAGCTAAACTGCTTACAGATGGTCATATCTTCGCTTGTCTCTACAACAGACAACCACCCACAGACACACACAAACAAATCTGCATCTGCGCCCACTCTCCTCTTTAATTCTGAGTCTCAAAATACAGACACAGTAATAGTCATACACCCTTTGCCTCTTTTTCACTGTGAGTCAGCATCCACAGCACATGGCCTTCATTGAGCCAAAGAGCAAATGGCGCAGGGGCACAGACAACCAATCACAGCCTAGCCTCTGGCCATGCTGACAGAAAGATAAAGAGATGAAGATAGACTGTGGCAGAGAGAGGAGGGAATTGTTAAAGAGTGAATCTTTTTCCCCTCCTGTACATTCACCAGTTTATAGGCGACGCTCAGCTAAAACTTTGAGCAAACATGATGCAATAAATAGATGTAGAGTTTTTGTTGAAACTGCTTCACAGAATGATGAATACATTATGTTGATGACTTCCGTTGTTGAAGTTATGATAGTGTTTAACTATTCTAGGAACCAGGAACTAGCCTGATGACCTGATTTAATATGCCATTGGGAGTTTCACTGTACCGGCTATGTGTACTTAGACTTGCATGGCTTAATCTTTGAGACAAGCATATGTTACTGGCAGGATCAACCAGGTAGCCTGCTCCCTTCCCAGGGTGCAGGCTTCTACTTTACCCTCACTGATATGATGGATTGTTCTAAATATTAGAAAAACCTTCCTGTATAACAGAATACAGTTCAATAGTAGCGCAGCCTTTAAAATGATCAGTTAAATCAGCACATCACAAAAAATGTCAACACAAATGATCTCGTGTGGCAATGAAAACTTCTAATCACGTCAGCAGAAACCATTCAATGATCATTTATATCAGAAAGGACAACACCTACCTAACTTCTTCATTTGTAAATTGAAGTCACTTTACTACTGGAACCAAATCCTGTATTTGCCACAATCTCCAGAGTCTATCTTCTTGAAAAGCCTACTGAAAATTATTCCCCACAGCTGACATGCCTTCGCACTTTGCCACAGCTGATGGTGCATCGCCAGGTTCCCTGCAGCAGTGCAACATCAGTTGCTGTACAGATGCTAGGTACACTTTAATGGGTCTTTCTCCTCCTTTCACCTCCTCTTTTTGGCTTGTGTTGGGCTCTCCCTGGCACCCGACAGCTAATTTCCACTTCACTAGGGGGCCTGTTGTCCCATCTCCCTAGTCTTTATATATTGTTTACCTCGATGCCTTTATATCAGTATGCAAAGAGAATTGTGATCATTGGCCTGCAGATACTGCTGAAGTGTGTTTGAAATACACTCACTGAATAATTATAAACTATGATCATGTCAAAGACCTGACGCTGAAGCAGTAATATAGAAGAAAAGAGTAAAGGTGTGTTTCGCATGATATTTCTCTCCCTTTACATGCTGCATCTGCATCCCAGAATCACTCCATTCTCTCAGTACTCTTGTACAGCTCTCATGCTAGTTTGCATAACATTGTAAAACTGGTAGGGTCAGAGTGCACTCACTGAACAGGATTCATCATGTTGAAGTGTTGAGTTTCTCTATGTTGCTCATAAAATGAAAAGATGAAGAGAAAAAAGGAGACCAAAGCAATGAGTGCAAAAATGTAAAGGTAAGGAAGAAACTGCAAAGGAAAATGAGAAAAGGGAGTTACAAAGAGGCTCCAGAGGAAAAAATGGGGGACAGAGACAAGGAGGAGGAGACAGATAAAGAGAGGAAGAGAAAAAAAATACAAAAAATAAACAGAGACAAAGTGGAAGAGTGAGAGAGCAGGCTAAAAATGCTTGGCAAGGCTTTCTATTTTGAGACAAATGGACAATGTTATGAGCGCAGCAGTGCACAGGCCTGTCCTGTCTGTTATTTAGCAGCTCTGTCTTAGCTTCTCACACACACACACACACACACACACACATTTTGTCCCTAACTGTGCATAGTCAGTTTTAAAGTGAAAAAATACAGTAATGTTTTTACAGCTTTAACAGTTTTACAGTTTTACAGTTTTTACAGTGATAAGTACAGCTTTTAGCACATCTTGTTTTTCAATTGTCTCTTCATAATGTCTTAATTTGTCTCACCCTGACAAAAGTGACATTGTCTTACATGTCGTCCTCCATGTTTTACTTTATCTGTAGGCTTTGTTTTAATGATAGCCAAGGCAGGGGAAACAACTTACTGCAGATAAAGACTGCTTTATAAATTGATGCAGGTAAGCAACCAAGCTTGCAAAGCTATTCAGGCTTACTATGAGTGTTAGGTGACCTTCAGAGAGACTGGACTAAATATAGGCGTAAATAGATCATAACCTGTGTTCACCTTATGATTCAATTTAATCATAAAATGAGATGTTTAAATTAAATTCCCTCTGCTGTGACAATTTCTTTCCTTCTTACATAATACAGCCATATTTTTCTGCAGAGCAGCTTTCCTTTCTCTATCTCTAATAAAGAAGTACTAATATTAGAGTCAAATGCAGCTCTGCAGGTGTTTCTGATGCTCACATCAGCAGCTAGAGCTGCTGAAAATCTCACAACCCATTCATCATTAGGGTCCAAGCCCAAGGAGCAGCGCAGGACCCCAGCACTCCATTGTGCTGGAACCCCATTGTAATTGTTCTGTTTATTATTATTTTTCTTCCACTCGTAAAAGTAACTGTGCAGGCCAAACTGTAGGCCATCTGGAGATATTTGGATGGCTTGGACAATACCCTGAATACTCGGCAGCCAGAAAAAATTATATGTCAGCCACAAGGTGGCGCTATAACAAAGCGTTGTACGTTTCAGTATCTAACTCCAGAACGAGGCAACGCATTATCAATAAATTTATATTTTCCTATTCCTTGCATAAATCTGGAACCTTTTTAATTCACGATTTTCCTCTACGAACTATTTTTCTTGATGCTAGCTAGCACAATTGCTAAAGCTATTTTCGCGAACTTGTATGAGGGTTTTGACCCAATCATTGTGAAAATGTAGGTATGCAAACTAAAGTTAAAGACTACAAAAAAACAGGAAGCACATTTTTTAATTTTCTCTCGGTTACATAGTAATGCGCTTCGAAACATTACGCACAAACTAGCTGAACGGATAATGTTCAATAACTTGAGAACGGTTACAGATAATGACGTGGAATTTTAGGCCCTAGGGTGGAACTCAATGCTGGACACCTATATTCTCTGGATAGTCCTTGTTAGGTCTGTGTACTGTGGTGGAGATTCATCAAAGCATCGGCCTACATGAATTTTTTTAATTTGGCCATTAATAGCTTGATTCACCTTAAAATTTTTAGTTCAGATAACTTCCATCCTAGGTGCACCAAAAAAATCCCAACCCTTAGAATACGATCTTGAACATCTGTGATTATTTTCATGATTTTCTTACTTCTCTCGGAATTTTTTCAGAATTTCGGTGGCAAAAATACAGGAGATATGATTTTTTTAACATAAAAAAGCTGTATATAAAGGGAAATACACCCTCAAATAACCACTATATGGCAACGTAAGACAAGAAATTAATCCACTCTGCTCTGTGACAGCAAGGCAGTGACAACCTATAGAAAACATCTTTGATGTTTAAGTCAGACCAGTTTGTGCGTCTGGCTTTCTGACATCATGGCGTCGCGTCTGGACCGAGGGGCGCGCTGGGGCGGCGGCGGCCGGAGACGGTGGGGGCCTGGGGCTGTGGTGCATGGGGGGGCTTCGACACCGGTATAACTGCTTGCAGTTCTAGTTTAGTTTAGTTGTACTGCAGCTGATAAATGGGGTACATACTTCTCTGTTTGTGGCATAATTGTTTTAAATCTGTTCTAATAATATGAGAAAAAGCTTGTTAGATAAGTAAAATGCAGCAAACAAAAGCCAAGCAAATTAAGCAAGAGTAGTTCTTTAAAAATGTCTGTAATAATCAGGTATTTTGTGAATACAATTTGGTAAGATAAATCCTTTCATCATATATCATACTAATAAAAAAGAAAATAGGAGAAAGAGAAAAAAGAAAGAAGAGTATACTAATAGAGTGAACTGATTCAAAACCAGTTAACACATACATACACACACACACTCACACCACACTTTGATGCATATGGTACATAAATAGTTCACTTCACTTTGTGTGTAGTCCTAAAGTTGATTCATGCTGGTAGAAAGAAACTCAAACAGATTCATTCTATTAAGGTGCACCAATTCTCTTGCCTCATTTCATAAATCACGCTCCACTGAACCAGCAGCCAAAACAGCTATACACTTTAACACAGCCTCTGTCTTGTACCTTTTCCTTGTCAGCTACCTGGCCCATCAATAGACTTTTTATCATTTTGTATTCAGAAATTATATAAATGAGTAATTATAGAGCTGAGAATTTTCTTTTTTGTGTCCAGACGTGGATTAAAAACTTACAATCCACATTTAATGGACGTTGCAATGAAAGGGACGGAATCAAGTTTACTGAACTATAGGTGGAGTCTATGTCGCAACAGAAGCCAGACACCGATCTCAGCTTATCTTAGCTTTATTTATATGGCACATTTTAAGCTTCAGTATAACCCAAAGTGCTTCACAAATCAAAGGACAGAATTGTGAAAACACAAGCAGAAAGAATAGAAAAAGAATTATGTTAAAACATGCAGAGAGGCAATATCTTAAGCACTGCCTTAACATTAGAAACAGTTACTGGATCCAATATCCAAACTGGGAGCTGATTACACAGGAAAAGAACCTTAATACTAAAGGCTCTGCCTCTTATTCTGGCAGCTTCAAGCAGACCAGCTGGCTTCTGAGAATGAAGAGTTTGTGTTGGGTGATGTGGAACGATGAACTCTTACTGGCTTAGTTGAGCTAGTGCTGGTAACAAAGAGGCCAGCAGTGGGAAATAAAAAGGTAACTACCTTTTGAACCTGGGTGGTAACTAGTGATCAATGCTGTTGCTCAATGGTTTATATATTGCCTTGGCTGAGCACTAGCACTTTAATTTAGCAAGCTACCAATGCTATTAGCTTCTAATTTGGCTCGTTACAGAACACTAGAACATTCTGTAGACTTAGCTGTTCCGGCAATCTATAGTGCTACCGGGAAGCTGAAATCAATTATAAAGTCTATTTAGTAAAATGTATATTTTAAAAGGAAGCCAATTAAAAACAACTTTAATCACAGTTATTTTCTTCACTTCAGATAAACTTCAGATGGCAGTCGTCAATAAACCCACATCAGTTCTAAAATATAAAGTGAGACGTGTTCTAAAAATAAGCAAACATGAAAATCACAACATATCTGCTTATATAATTGTAAGGAGGAATGACAACTCACCTTAATAGGTTTCCCATCCGGTGTCAACACTTCCTCTGAAAGTTCCATCATCTTTAGAGCCATGTGCGCAATTGGTTTTGCATGGCTGTCAACTTTCTTATGAAGTCCTCCAGCCACACAGTAGGCATCACCTATTGTCTCAATCTGTTTAAGAAATACAAGAAAAAAAGTGGGAGCTGAAATGAATTAATCATTTTAAAATTAAGTATGGATGTGAACATTTGCAGATACTTGAGACTAAGTAGGTTCCGAAAAGCAGATAACTGAAAGCAATCCTGGACTCCTTATTCCATATAGGAGCTGTAGTAACTGTCTGTTCTCATTCTTGGCCTACATAATTGACAATAACACCATTTGAGACACTCTCTGTAATGCCACTGACAGCAACTTGGACTTCTTGTGACCCATTTTGAAAAGCTGAAAAGCCTAGGCATAAACAGGACGAGCATTTTCACTATCTATTTCACAAATCTTATTGTCGGTTACATTTTTAAATACCTCATAACATGTACATTCCTTACATTTTTATGCTTAAAAAGATTCATATACAATAAACATGATAAAAAATAAATTCTTAACAACTTGGAAACTTTATGTCTGTTGTGCAGCAAGAGTAGTAACTTAGTACGCTATAAGGAAGACTAAAAGAAAATGGATACTCTTACAAAAAATATTGGAAAAAAATTCATCCAATCATCTGCCAACTATATACCCTCATATATCTGTATCCATCTTCTGCATTTATTTGCGGGCTGTTTGCAAAACAAAGACTGGAAATCCCTGCCTGCGGGAGAATTTGCCACACAACTAAGCACCTGACGTTGCAAAACTGGTATGTCTTATTTTAAATGATCAATTGCATTAATAAAGCCACTTTTATGGATGTGTTGTCATATGTGCAGATGAAACGTTGAGCTAGCAGTCATGACAGCTGACATAGTCCTTGTAAAATAAATAAATAAAAGCTCAAAAAGAGAAAGAGAAAAAAAACTAGAAAGACAAACTGCTCTCATTAAGCCCTGCCATTGGCTAAATCATTTCAACAGTAACCATGACAATGGCGACATATGGGTGATTCAATCTCCTCCTGTTCCTGCTTTCTGTTTGCCACACAAATGAAATCCTCCACTGCTTCACACATAAACCCTCTTAAATACAGGCCACTCTCTCCCCTCCTCTCTGTCTTCACTTCCATTCTCCATATCTGATATCTGACATTTCTGACAGATAATATGAGAAAAGTAAATGGGAAAGTGTTAAGTAAATGTTGTGAGGTAACAAGATTCAGTGGGGAAAAAGCTAGACAGAGAAAGAATGAATATAAAGAGCCTATTTGTTAAAAAAAAAAATAAGCGGTACAAAAGAGGAAAAGATGGCAGACGGAGATGACTGGAAACAGCCTCAAAGCCACACTGTCAGATGGACAATATTGACACATCTTTGTTAAGCTCTCACAGACTGGCCATTAATCAGTTACTTTTTCCACAACAAAAGTGCACTCGCACAACAGCTCACACACACACTTACACGCGTATAGATCCAGCGCACATAGACCGTGTCACACCCCAGAAACGTTTTTGCTGACTCACATTTTATAGAAAGATTTTCAGGGAAACTGCCGCCCTCTCTCTTCCTGTACAACATAAAATCATTGCCCCAGCATCTGTTGTCAACATAAAAAAGGTGCACATGTGTCTCTCCACTGACCTTATAAACATCCAGAATGCCACACTGGTAGTCAAAGCGTGTGTACAGTTCGTTCAGCATTGAGATGACCTGCATAGGTGTGCACTGGGCGCACACAGCAGTGAAGCCCACAATGTCAGAGAACAGCATGGTGACATCATCAAATTTGCGAGCGGGCACCGGCTGACCCTGCCACAGTTTCTGTGCCACATCACCCGGAAATATGGAGTACAGGAGATCCACGGTTCTCCTTTTTTCCTCCTCCAGCGCCTGATGAGTCCGCTCTAATGTGGCCTGAGAGAAGAGAGAAGGAGATTACAAGGCTTGCTGTTCTGCGTGCTTTGACTCTGAAGACAGCACTGCTTAAAAATTGGAGTACTGCAGCAAATTAAAATGCAGCTGTATTCTGATGTATTTGTGGGTGATATATTTTTAATTGTGTGTTACTGTTTATGTTTGTTTCTATGTATGAATAAAGCTACTTACGGTCTCCACAGAAGGATGCAATGCTATACAACTGTTCAAGCAAGTTGACTGAGCTGCAGCTATTTATAACAGGGGCCTGGAGGTGTGCTTGCTGAGAGACTGATGCAATGAGCAGATGTATGGGATTGGGTAAAAAACGCACTGACTTCTTTAGGGGTACTAATTATGAGCAAAATATAAGAGCAAGTCCCAGAGGCCATATTATTCCAGACAGTATGACTTTATAACAACATTCAAGTCAGCACAACTTATTAATTTGATTTTCTGTTGTTTGCTTCTATACGATGCCTCACATATTATTAAAAAGAACTGCAAAGCATCCTGTTTAATTGCCATGGTCACTGATTGCTATTTTATTTTGATTTTGTTGCCAAAGTACATGAATTTGGGTCTCGCCTCAGTCAGTGGACCAGCTCCACAGAGGAGTGGTGCGCTCCTGAAAGTGATCTCATGTTGCTAAAACTGTAATTGACAGTGAGTGATAACCATCATCCTTGAGTGCACAGCTGACATCACAAGAATATTTTCTGTGAAAAACATTTTTACATATTTTGAATTTGGTGACAGCAGGAAATAAATTGGGACACGGTGACAAAAGGCTGGAAAATTGTGTCATTTTGAAAAAAAAAAAAAAAAAACAGAATCAGAACGTCAACATATTAAGTTAATTGCTAACCAGTCTGCGAGGCCTACATTATTCCTTGTTGACAACTAATCACAATTTGTATCTGCTGGTAGGGCTTAGTTCTATTACATCCACCAGATGTAAAACCAAATCATTTAGCCAAATGATCTGTGCCGTGATACAAAAAGGGATTTGTAGTATGTGATCAGCTTAGTTTAAATGGACCCATGCTGCTAAAACTGTTTCAGCAAATTGAATATATGAGTCTTACAACACGAGGACACGTGTCGCATGACTGTTTTCACAATAATTAACTGATCAGCACAGAAGTGACTTCAGTTTATAAATACAGGACTCTCTAATAGCAAGTGTTTTACCTTCAGTTTGTCCATTCTTTTCTTCAGTCCATCCTGGGCCTTGGCTTGCTCCCCCACTAAGATTACATCCCGTGTGGCATCGTGGATGGGGATATCTGACAGATGGAGACCCCTGCCCATCAGTTCCTCTAACTTGTCAACACGCGGAGAGCCCAGAAACATCAGGGAGCAGGACTCGGGCACATGGATCATCTGACCCTTTAACTCCATCACCTGTCAGGGAGAACAGTCAAATGGAGAAAAAACTTTGTTTTTTTTCATTAGGCAGATTCAGAGAGGCTGGTAGGGGGTGGCAGTTTCTCTTCTATATTGGCCTCTCATTATCATAAATGTCATGTCGTCTGTGTCTTTGCTTTCATTATCACATGAATAACGAGTTTCTGTATTTGAACTACATACACTTGTAACTGCTCATGCATGGTTTAGCTCGACATTAATAAATGGGTGAATTAATAATTAAGCTTTTTGATTGTGAACAATAATAATAATGATTATAAAAAGACACTTGACTTGTTTTAAATATTGAATCATAATGTAGACTCCTTCTCTACAGACAACTAGTGATAATCATCACAAACATTTATCTGTTCTTTGATGCCTGCACATGTACATGTAAGTGCAAGAACACGCACAAATCAATTCAAACCGTATTAACAACACAGATTATTATTACACAGCGTATTACTGTGATTTGCACAAACTTTATATAACAGACACAATTCTAAAAAGATTATTTTTACCGTGCTCAATGACTAACTTTTATGTCATTTAGAAAATATAAAGAAATCTATACAGCAACACGCACAAAAGAAATTTGGATAGAGGCATGTTTACCATTGTTTTAGATTGTTTTAGTAATTAATCATTTGGGAACTAGGGAAATAAATTGTTGGAATTTTGACAGAGGAATATGAGTCCATTGATGTTAAATAGAAGATCTGAAACTGCTCAACTGTCAAGTTGTCTGATTCACCCACTTAGCAACTCTAACTATCAATAGGCGGCAGATTTGGGCTGAATGCCCTCCAATTAAGCACACGCATTCTGTGTTTGTGAAGCCAAACTGTTGTCAGTCATGCACAATGAGGTCTGGTATTGTCCTGCTGAAATAGCCACTTCTCTCCATATCAAGTTGCCTTGATAGTAGAGTATGTCTATACATAATTCTAATATATACCATGGTCTGGGTGAATACTCGATTCTGATTGGCTACAGGGTGTCCGTTATAAAGTGATGTAGGACACCAGTTAAAAAAAGTTTTGGTCAAATAGCCTGATTGTTCTAAATTATTGCACTGCCTAAAATGCTAGTTGGTAACCGTGGCAACAGAAAGTCAACATACCTCCTAAGCGTTGTATGTCCACCCACTAATGGGGGGCATGAGCTGGGTTTAGACCGTTGTGAGATTTTTTTCACAGTTTACTGATCACAACGGCGGGACAAGAGACAAAACCCTTGTTTTTATAGTTTCCTTTAACCAGTGTGGTGAATGTGGAGACACGCCACTGTGATGCAGCGCTGGGAAAGCAGCCTGACTGGGCTCTGTCAGTCCATGAGAGATGAAAATGGAGCAACATGTTGTCGTCCCGCAACGTCCCGACTAGCATTGGTCAGAGTCCAATAACGTTAAATCTTCATCCTTCAGATGCCTCTATGATGGACATGCCAATATCTCTATCACATTTCACCCTCAACGGCGTGGCAACAGAAAGTCAGAACATACAGCAACATCGCTCTTTGATCCTTTAGTGTCGGCTCTTAATGTGGAGCAGAATTCACCAAGCGTGGGATTTTTCACCCACTAGGGAATGTTAGCTGGGTTTAGAGATTAATTCACAGTTTATTTATCACAATGGTAAAGACAGCAGACAAAACGTGTGATTGTATAGTTTCGTTTAACTTGTGTGGTGAATGTGGAGACACGCCGCTGTGACGGGGTATCACTGTGAAAGCAGTCTGCAGACTTATATTGGTCTCCGTCAGTCCAGGAGAGACGAGAATGGAGCAACATGTTGTCGTCCCGCAAAGTCCCGACCAGCAGTGGGTCAGGGTCAGTAAATATTAAATCTCCGTCCATTGATCACATTATGCAAGTTACCTATACTACGGACAATGTGCCGTCCATAGTATAGGTAACTTGCATAATGTGTGAAGATACCATTTTCACCGTTTCTGCATGGGCTTCCTCCCACAGTCCAAACCAATGTTAGGTTAATTGGTCACTCTAAATTCTCCTAGGAGTCCATGTGAATGGTTGTTTTTTTCTCAGTGTTGGCCCTATGATAGACTAGTGACCTGTCCAGGGTGTATCCTGCTTATTGCTGGGATAGGCTCCAGCTCCCCCACAAACCTGGACTGGAATAAACGGTATCAAAAATCGATATTTATTTTTGACTGACCAATAATTCTCTGATCAACTTTGGAGACTAAAACTTTGGTGGATGCTCTTTTTACACCCAACCCTGACACCACTATCTGCCATCAATTAATTTGCTTATCATGACATCCATCAAAATGCTGTAACTTGCATTATCTTACAAACTGTTTAAACTGTAATTTTTGAGGATGCTGCACGAGCATTAAAAAAGACCAGAATATGTTTATTTCAGAAAGAATGTTAAGCCCAGTTTCTGTGGCTAAAAGATGACAAAATGTCCAATGTGATGCACTTTATCTATATCGATAATGCATCTTAAGTACTGCTGATAACAGTGCAATGATTTTGGTGTCAAAGCACAAGCAAACAGAATTAAAACTCCAGCAAAACGACTACAACAAACACATCGTCTTTTATGACAGCTCTCTATCCAATAGTGTCTGCAGCATTTCAGCAAGTTTAAGCAGTGAAGATCAGGGCTGATAATAAAATTAAAAATTGCTCCTGTATCTAATTAAACAATCATCAATAGAGAAAGACGGATTAAATGTGAACCCAAAGTTTTGTAATGCATGTACCTAGTTCATTGTGTTTACTGCATTGGGGTGACTTTGAATTTGCATCTAAATTATGTGGCAGTATACCCAAGAGAAAAAGTAGGGCACACCAGTGCAACCAATACAAAAACTTAGTCCAAAGTCCTGATAAATAAAGCTTTCCTGAGCTTAATTAGCACTACGTTGCTTGTTTTGTGCAGCCTATCTAGTTAAAAAGCTCTTAAACAAGCACTGTGATCAAAACAATTGTTGTCAGTCCTTATCATGCAACCAATCATATGGGCAGAACCATGGTGACCCAGAAATTGGTGAAACAGCTATGGCCATATTACTACAATGGTATGATAAGCCAGACATAAATTATTACAGTAAGGACAGAAAACCCAATTTTTCAAAGCTGAATGTCACAGAAAAATGTTTTGCTTTATTCAACAAGCTTGTTGTGAGCAGTATAGTTCAAACTGTCTTATTTTTTCATTTTTTTTGGCATCCTTTTCAGATCCTCTGACAGAAAAATATGATACAGAAACAAACTTTTAAAAAATATATCAGTAAAATATAGATCCCCATGTCACCATCTGTGGTAACAAAGTAAGGAATATCCACAAACAACTGCAGTATTATTGCCAATGGTATCTGGAAAATTTCAGTGACTTAGGTTTACTTACTGCTTGACATTTTGCTCACAAGCACTTTGATGAAAAATATGTGCAGGACCTGTTAAATGTCCTAAGCACAGGTGTGAGGAGTACAAACAAAACATAGTTCCTCTTACTCCAAACAAAAATAGAGAAGAAGGACTGAAACAATCATGGGAGTTTACATAAGGAGATGTTGAGGAAAGCCATTACTGCTCTTGAACCATAATGCTGACTACCATAGATACATGCTCTGCGGACAAGCCATTTAGCTTGATTTCTCTTCCTCCTGCTCAATCCTTTCCTCATATTTCTTTTTCTTTACTCCATTTTCTTTTTCTTTCCATCATCACCTGTTTTTAATTCTGCTTGTCTCTCTCTCCATCTATACTCCTCTCTGTCTCCTCATCCCTTCTTACTCTCTTTCTCCATAGCGTCAGATAGATTATTCCGCTAGTGAGCACACTGCAGCCCTGTTTTATTTATAGCACAAGGCTCTCCTATGTCTGCATAATACATAGTCTACATCCACACGCTCACAGTATTTCCCTGCACATATCCAAAGGGAGACACACACCGCCTCTGTCTGTTTTTCAGAAATACAACAGGCATGCAACATATATGCACATATGCTGTCTTGAGCCAACAGGGTCTGAGTTCAAGACACACCCATCCCAAGAAACTCAACTTGTGATTTTCCCTTAACAGGAAGTGCTCATCTGGATATTTCATTTAGTATTTTAGTAAGCTCAGTCATTCTTCATCATCCCCATGCTGCTGGTCTAATGCATACAGTATTCTTTGTGTCATATTAAACCTTGAGGAGTCATGTGAACACACCTGCTTATGCACACCAATGTGCACTCTCAAATACAAGCATGCAAAACATCATATGCCGGCATGAACAAATGGCAGCATGAGCCGCTGTTTCCTGAGGTTGCATCTGGCCGAGTGGGAGGTCCTACACGCCTGACATACTAACAGCCATCTCCATGGAGACTGTGAAATTAGGAGAGCCAAATACAAAATGAAAAACATGCTCTAAAGCTGCTCATACAAATACATGCTCTCCTGACTTTAAATGCTTTCCTGAGTCGGTTCCATGCAAATGTGTATGAACTTAGCTAAACAACTAAGATAAGGGGATCTAAATTAGAAATTGCTGTGCCACATTGAAGAAAAAATTGACGAGGTTTGGTTAACATTAAGTTAAGTTCTGAAAGCAGGGCAAAACTTTGAATAAAATCTAAGCTCAGACGACAGTTACCGTGCATATAGGCAAGAGGCATCATTACACCTTTCAAAAGTTTAACATGTTTCAAAATTTTTGTGGGTGTACACCAAATATTTAGATTTTTTCTCTGGAACTGGCTTACAGTCACAGGATATGTACATTTAATTAAGGATGCATGGCATACTGCTGGTCGATACTTTATTGTCTGATAAGCAAGAAAAATTAAATGCTTATAATTGCTGATAATGGAATATAGTAGAGAATATAATGGAATATAAGCTCGCTGGCAGATAAGAGCTACCTCTTGAAAGTAAGTTACGAGTAATGAGTGGTGATTTTTGCCTCTCGGTTTTTCTTTTCACTATGTGCATGAGGGCACAGCTGCTCTCTAAAGAAGGTAGAGACCTTTTACTTGAGTAAAAGGTGAGGATATTGCCCCTGTCCCCAACCTTTCAAATACAAGATGAAGAAGCAAAATGCAAACTTACAGAAATGTAGTATCTTCAACCACTCACTCCAGTATGTAACATTATAATCCTAATCTGCAGTTAACATGTTCATCAATAAGAAGATTAAACATGCCAACACATCAAAAATGAAATGGGTTATGAAAAACAAGTTTAACAAGAATCTAATTTAAGTCTAATATTATGGTTTTTAAGTGTTCATTTACATCACTGACCAGTTTGACCAGAAATGACAATTTACACATTGCTATTCCCGTGAAAACCTGCTAACTGCCAAATTAAAGTCAAGGCTACAGCTTAATGTCAATTTCCTGCACACACTGTAGCACACACAGTGTGAAGACACAGACCCTGCCAGTCACTAGCATTTTCATCAAACCATCCTGTTGAAAAGGCATAACGTTTCTCAAGGACTGTAAGACAACTGCTGTGAGCATCCATTGCTGTTTTTCCCCTTTTACATATGCGCCATTGTGGTTTTCTCTTGCTGTTATACAATATGGGCTCCACTTACCATCCAGCAACTGTTTTTGTTGCTGTTTTATTCATGTACAGTAGGTATAATTATGCCAGTGTCTCCCCACCTTACTCTCAGCGTCGCTCTCTGTTTCTCTCTCACTTCCATTTTCTCGCTTACTGTGTAACAAACTCACACACTCATGGACACACACATACACACTTCCCTGGAGGCAGTTGTGTTGACCTAGTTGTGCGTCTCTGTTTAACTCTGCACTCTGCTTCTGCCTGCATCTCTGTCATCACAGCACAGAGAACAAGGAGGTAAGTGAACTGTGAGGATGGAAAGCAAAAGAAACAGAACAGAGAAAAGAAAATAACAAATATGGGAATGAGAGGAAAGGAGACTAGATAAAACACAAAAGAGTTTAGAGAGGTCAGTATGTTGTGTCCAAGTTGACCTACTGTAATTCTTCAAGTACCGCACAAACTATACTACATATAGGTTGTGAAAACAGCTTGCATGAATTGTTTGGGTAATACTTCCAGTTAAATTCCACTTAACAAATTTAAAAGAAGGGCTGCACGGTGGTGTGGTAGTTAGCACGAAGAAGGTCACTGGTTCAAGACCCAGGCTGAGTTTGAGCCAGAGGGGGTTGCTGGTTTGGACTCGGGAGGGGTTTGAAACAGTGGCCTTTCTGTGTGGAGTTTGCATGTTCTCCCCGTGTATGTGTGGGTCCTCACCGGGTACTCCAGCTTCCTCCCACTGTCCAAAGACATGCCTGATAGGTTAATTGGTCACTCTAAATTCTCCCT
>JAOXYM010000009.1:20546791-20560930 GCA_028567055.1 Leptatherina wallacei | reverse complement strand
GATGGACTGGCGACCTGTCCAGGGTGTACCCTGCCTCTCGCCTGATACTTGCTGGGATAGGCTCCAGCCCACCCGCGTCCCTGCATGGATTAAGCGGTACAGAAAATGGTTGGATGGATGGAAATTTAAAAGAAAGTCCAGTGATTCTTACTTAAATTTGATGTTTATATCAATGGAAATCTTGATTTTACTATTCAATAGACATCCTATTTTTTTTTCCATTTGAGGCCTGCAACACATTCCAAAAATATTTGGAATGGGGACAATCTAGGTCTAGCATAGAGGTTATAAAAAAAAAAGTTATTTCAAACATATTGTGATTGTGATACAATATAATATACTACAAAAGGAAAGCTGGGCAGAGGATCTCCAATTTGCCAACATATGCCTCAGAAAGTCATATCACAATTTCTCAAATAAAGATTAAAAGGTATTTGCACACTTCTCCCTCCACAGTGCATAATATAATTTTTTTTAAATCAAGCAATACTGAAAGAATTTCAGTGTATAAAGGGCAATGGTGGGATCTTGAGTTTGATTATTGATGGCATTAAAGATTATTGTTAATCATCATCTGAAATAAAAGGAATTTTCATGGCAGGTTGTAAAATACACAAGTTCATCCATGGAAAAGTGCATAGTAATTCAATATAGGGGCTAATGCTCCATTTTCTTGATCAGTTCTCTACAACAACAGAGCCTCCACCGCACTGCTGATGACATAAAGAGTCATTCACATTGTTATAAGCAACAAGTCCAAAAGCCAGGCTCTGTGATGGTCTGGGATTGTGGTAGTGGTCTTTGCAAAGCCTATTTATGCTTCTTTGATGACAACATGCAGAAAATTGCATGAAGATCTTAGGGTAGCATATGCTGCCTCCAAATTGAAACTTTCACGGGGACGTCTGTTTATGTCGTCCTGGTCAAGACTGCATTCTTCAGACATTACATGGCTGAGGAAGAAGAAGGTGCTGGACTGGGCTGTCTGATGCCCTGAAATGTCTCCAATAGACACTACTGGAAAAATTTGAACCACAAAATATAACGTTGACAACCTAGCATTGTTGTAAATATGAACTGTTTTGCCAGAAGAATGGGATAAAAAAAAACACACAAAAAAAACACCTGAAACACATTGATTGGTAATGTCAGACCACATTTTAAGTGTTGAGAGAAAGAGCAGCAACATAATATTGTAAAAGCCTTAATGTCCCAACTTTCTTGGAATCTGTTGCAGGCCTGAAATGCAAACATAGACATTTATTAAATGTATGCTATTGATAACTTTGTGACTTGCCATTGAGAATTGCCTTTCTCTCATATTTCTCTTTCCAATAGTAAGTCCTTCAGCACACTCAGCAATGTTCAGTTTTATATATAAGGATTACTGAAATGTACAGATTCAGGTTGCCATTGCCATTGGCAACAGGGTGCTCCAAAGAGATTAAAAAAAGAGGACAGAGGGCAAAGGATGAAAAAAAACCTGAAAAGCCAGAGATAGAAAAAGAGAATGACAATGAAGAGGGAGAATAGAGAGCGATGGAAGAATGAGATGTACTGTACGTGAAAGACAGAGAAGAGAGACAAGAGAAGAGACAGATAGGGGAGAAGGATAGCAGGAGGTGGAACAGACAGCTAATGGATTTTCTTTTGTGAGCAGACTCTGCCATGTCAATAGACTCATTTGCATAATCAGCTATTGAGCAGCAAAGAGTCAATGAGTCAGTTTCCCTCACACACACACTCACAAAATGCTGCAATGCTCTTATCTTGTCAAACTTTATTGTGCGATACTCTCACATCCCACTCTCACAGTAAAACTTATACACAGCCACAAACACGCAAACTCACAGTGTGTGTGCTGTATGGACAAAATCTGACACAGCTGAATGGGAGGTAGTGAATAAAAATGCTGACGTTTCATCAAAAAAATTGCTCTAAGATTAGTTTGTTTCATTTTACACTTGAATCAGGATCGGGATTAACTTTATTCTCCCAGAAGGGAAATTTGTCCTGGACAACAAGTGTAGTACTGCTGCAGTGACGGTACAACAAACAACAACCACACAGCATAAACAGACAGGTATCCACAGTAAGCCACATCAATAATTGTATAATCAAAATTTCAAATGAAAGTAGTAGTAACAATAAGAACAATTGAAGTCAACCAGTAAAATATACTGTAGGTTGCATAAACCTTTCCACAGGCATAAAACCAAATAAAATCAGAAGTTGATGAGTATTTATGAAACGCGTAATTGACCTGCACTAGAAATGCTTTAAATATAACTGTGGAAATGTAATCAGCTGCTTTGACTGAGTTGCATGAAAATAAAAAGATTTTTTTTAAAGTACACTGGCCTCCAAGCATAAAACAAATCCAAAAAATCCAAAATCAATTTGGCCTAGAGTTGGTGTAATCAAGAAAACTTAAGTAAATTACATTCAGTTTGTTTTCTAATAAAACTGATCATTAATCCTAGTTTATTAGGCAAGACTCACATAGTTTAACACTCAAGAGTGGGTTGACCTAATGCTTGGACCTGTATCAACAATAAGTAACAAGATCAGACAGTCAGGTGAGTTAGTTGGTTGGTGTCTTTGCTGCTGCAAAGACACCAACCAACTATTCTCACAAAGCAAAGCAAAAAGAAGCAGAATTCATTTCAGCAATGCAAGACATTGCATCATTCGAAGTAAACGAGGAGTGAGACAGTTCAGCAAAGAGTCACAATTGTATCCTTAATTATCCTCAATGATCACACACTGATTATGTTTTTGACATGTTCATTAACTGTTATATTTCCTTCTGATCCATGCGCTTGTCCTCTCCCTTCTCCATGCTTTGTACACCCATCAATAGTAGAAAGACAGAGAGGGCAGTGATTTTCAAAGCCCCCTGCTTTGAACAAACAAACAAACTGTAACAGTAGTGATTTATCTACCTCAGATCAAAGGTGGTGCTGTCAAGATTTTCTTTGTACTCAGAGATGCGGCACACAAACAAACCTCATTGAAAGACCTCTAGAAAATACAGTACAGTTGCATTTGTTATATAACAGAGATTACAACTGCAGATTCAAATGTCATGGAAAAGAGCAAAATTTGTATTTTGCTGTGAATAACTGCTAAAAGTGAGCTGAAGCCAAAACAGCTGCTGTCTAGGCTCCAGCTAACATCAAATGCTGCACACACACTGTTCACTTACAGCTGCACTGACTCATCTGAAGCAAAATGTTGACTCTTTGACCCAAAGAGTCTGGGAATTTTAGGATATCTGCAGCAGAAGCATCACCTCCATGGAGGCAGGTGTTGTGATTCTCTCTTGTTCATGCTGTTATTTATAAGAGAAAAAAATCTCTATTGCGAGTAAATAGATGAGCAGGCAGGCAGGCCAAATTCTCCAAAAAGTGAGGATGTTACCTTGTGTAATATGTCTGAAAGCCCATAGAAATGCAGTGTGAGGAAAAGCAAGATATATGATGCAAGGTTTTGAGGACAGCTTTTGGCAGTACAACCTCTTTACACTCCCTTGTGTGGCGACCACTGTGTTCACACCAAGAAGAGAGACAGGGAGAGATGCGAATTGCCCTTTTCAGTAAGCCTTTGAATGTCTCCTGCACAGCAAATATCCCGGGGCGAAGAGAGGAAAGAAGTCAAACTGAAAATCCACCACAGGCCACTCAAACACACACCCACAATGCAGCACAGGGGAGTGTGGCCTCTTTACCATGGCCTGTGGCCTTCTTTCTCTGCCCTTTCTTGTGAAAATGTCAGCCCTTCCTTTTCTGGCTTTCTTTTTTTCTGCTATTCTGCCCAGGTGACAGAAGATTCATTGTGAAAGGAATAAGAAAATATATGCCTGCCCTCTCACTCCACAAACACATACTTTCAAGTGTCTAGTGGATGGGATTTGGGAGTGAGGAGGCTGTTTTTAGGAGGCTGTGATGTCCACAAAGCACAGTACAGCCCTTTGTATGTCAAGCAAGTGCAACTTTGTTTTATTCACAATGTTAACGTAATATTACACAGAAATGTCTGTTTGTTAGGTAATTGATTTTTTCAATGTATTTTATGATACTTGATCAGAAAAAGTAGGCATTCTGCAGTGCTACTGAAACCCTTGTTTTTCATCAATGCGTCATTTTACATAAGAGAGGGGAAGTGGATCTGCCTATGTGTTCTGTGAAGCACAGGTGGTAGTAAATTTTTGTGGTTGCAATTTTTATCACTGTTAACGTATTTGATTTTGCACAGAAAACACAGAATCCAAAGTTTTCCTGGCCTAGAGGGGATAGGTTTCAAATCCTGGGGAATTTTGTGTAAGTCACTGTAATATCAGCATCAATAAATACTATTATGCAAGGTGCTCATGTTAGACAGGAGTTCCAGATGGGATGTAAAATCACTGAGAATGATAGTGCTTCCGTTAGTGGCAGCCAGGATACTGGCATGCAAGACCACAGTAGCAATGAGATCCAGCCCAGAGACAGGAACAGCATTTAGTGAATGTTCTTCTGTAAAATTAACTAGTTGAATACTTTGCCTTTTATTTCTCTCTTCGCAAAATGTCTTTTGAATTGTCTCTGGGATGCTTTGTCTTGAGTTGTTTTCCATCAAGTAGTGGTTCCAGTGTTAGTTCAGAACCATTTCCTTTTTCAACTGCACTGGCTCCAGAGCTGAAAATATACTAGCACCAACCCTTATCTGGTCCAGAGCAACAAACTGCTGGCATCAGAAGTAAACTTAAGGAATTCAACCAGACATCCAGACAGCAGAAAAGGAACACAAGCTCAGTATTCTTCTCACTGTTCTGCTGTTTTGTGTTTTAATCATTGACTGTAAAATGTGGTTTCAATGCTTCCAGTTGCATTTGTGAATGCAACATTCACAAACTCCATTTGCAAAATAATTTATGAAAATTTAAGATGTTTTGATATTAGTAATAAAAAAAATGGGGGGAGGTTCATTGCTCTTTGAAAGTCTGCATGGGCTAACAGTACACCTATTTAAGTGTTTCTTAATGTAAAATTGTAAAGACTTTGGGGATTTGTTGTTGATACTTCCACAGCTTCCCAAGCCTCAAACAACATCACTTGTGTTTGATAATGTCTCTGTGACACCAGACAAAAGTATTTTTCTTTTCAACATCCAACAGTCTAAGTCAATGTGTCTTCTCAGCAACTGTACCTTTCATCTGGCTTAAACGTCTACTGTCCTCTTAAGCTTTCATGTCCTGTGAAAAGGGTGATATACTCTTCACATAGCTAGTTGTTTGTTGCTGTATTGAGGTTTGAAATGTTGTATTTTGGAACTTTAAGCCTCTAACTTAAAACACAAGACCCAAACACACAGATGTTCAGCACTGCACCATGGCCCAACCTATCCATCTCTTCTCTAGCAGTTCTGTTTTGTATCAGGGTGTTTGGTGCTGTCACTGACATCCTGCAGAGACCATCCAATCAATAAAAAGCAGGATATAATACACACAGCTCCAAGTGATCAATTATTTTTCTGACAAATATGAACCAATTCAAACCTCACTCCTGAGAAAAAACATCACAGGCCTGCAGGTCTTGTGGTAGAAAGGCATTCAGAACACACACAGTGCTACCAACAAAATTACCTTTCTTATCCTCTTATTTCCTAAATAATTAAAAGATGGTACATCCAATACTTAATAGCAAACGTGAGAAGACCTGAAAATTCTTAACATATCCAGCTAGAATAAACTGTGACTGAACTCTACCTTGACAAGGTACACAGTGTGTCCAAAGGGCACATTTGTAACAAACTGCTAACTGTGTCAAACTGTGTACTCCCACTCATTTTATTGAAACAGTAGATATTCTTATATGATAACAGCAGAGCACAGGGTTGACCTTTTTTTTTTTTCTTAAATTTTTTGATAGTACAGAAAGTCCTGTACTTGACCAAGACAATGCCTGACAGTATCAGAGTTTCAGCCAAACTCATCCCAATAATGGATTTATGCCCATTCCTACACACATTCAAACACTGTGTGTTTTATAATCTCTGGATGACTGTGAAACAAAATGATGTGAAAGCTTAAATTGTATCTGTCTGTGGCAACAAAGACAACATTTGTTCTTGGATGAATTAATTACTGGTGTTTAAGATTTGTTGACTTCAATAGCTATAGAAGCAGACCTATCATTTAAATTTTGAAACTGGAATATAGTCATTTATTCATATAGTGATTGGGATGTCAATGACCACAGCAATGGTCAAACTTAAACGCATTTGTTTAAGTCCTAGCTAGTACAGCAAATGATATCTGAGAATTATAACATAAAGTAGGATTTATGAAAGTAAGATTTGTTTTGATAGCTTTACCTTTTCCTTGGTGCCGGTCTGTGTGGTGTCAGGCCTAGTACGGATGGTAAATGGGGATGCAAGCCTCAGCAGAATGCCCTGGAATGAGGGCTCCATCTTAGGTGAGACAATCTCAAAACAGTCCCTAAATGAGAGGCTCCGGTGAGGCTCAATGCGAGCCTGTCTTCTCAGTCCTTCTCCAAGCTGCAGTAGCTCCATGTGAGGCCCCAGGACAAGGTGAAATGGAAAGGCACGGCAAAAGGTGGCCAGGCCAATGCACAGATCACTGGGATTGGTGGAGAGTGTCGGAGGGGGCAGTTTAGTGCTAACTGAGGCTGAATTTGGGTGGGAAGAGAGGGAGGATGGACATGTCTCCTGGATTTGGAAGGAAAGGCATACTGTAGGAACAGAGGTTGGAAAAACAGATGGAGGAGATGGGGACGAGGAGGGCGATGCAGTGGGGGATGCAGTGGGAGTGGGGGTTGTGGAGTCACAGTCTGTATGCTCTGTGTCTTCAATGGGCAGCAGGGGAGTTAGAGGTGGCACTTCTTCGACCTCAACTTCTGAGTGAAAGATCCGCCTGGCAACAGCTCTGATCAAACCTGGCATGACCAATCCGACAACAGGCGCAGGGTTGAAACAGTGAAGAAGCAACACCTTCCCCCTTCCATCTCTTTCATTTCCAACTTTGTCCAATTTTCGTCTCCCTCTCTCCTGCTCATGGGGATCCTTGCACTGGAAGGAGGGGCTCTCAGATGAGGCACGACGACCCGTGGAGGTGCGAATGTGTTCTAAAATAGCATCAAAACCATTGAAGAAATCCTGAAGGTTGCCCCCCACAGCCCGAAGTACTCGTTCATTTTCTTCGAAGCAGAGGCCAAAGAACTCCTCTCCAAAATGCTCTCGCAGCTCACAGAATGGTACTCCTGCGAGATAAAGGATGCAAAATACCAAAATCACACACAAAAATATTGACATGACGGACTGTGACAAACAAATATCATAACTAAATGTTGTTTTGTCTGTCCAAAACTTGGACTACCCATACAAATAAAGGTTAAATGAAAATAGATATTTTTACTGCCCACATATGCAGTACCATGCCTAAACTAAAAATGTTAAAATAAGCAATGTGCTATAGGATGTAAACTAAGCACCAGCCACGATCCACACTTAAATATAATTTTTCTATGAAAAGAAACATGCACATCAAAGGTCACGCTCAAAAGTGATCATATATTTCTGTTTTCCAATTACACTTTACACAAAGACTGCTGCTCCATGATCTTGTTTAGCCAAAATTTAAATCCAGTAAAATGTATTTAAAATCAATCACAGAAAATCCAGATTCACAGTAATCAAACATCAAAGCCTTGCTACAATTATAGGATAGGATAAATTAATCAAGTCATAAGACTTCAAACTAAATAACAGGACAAAATAAGGATTTATGAATTATCTCCCAAAAAATGTCATTTATCTTTAAAATCAAAACTCCTTGAAGACTGACAGAACTTAAAACAAAGCAAAATAGGACTTTGAACATTTTGGAGGTGTTTGAGAACTTTCACTTTGGCTTCTCCAATTTCTCCTTGTAGTGATTGTATAGTCATTTCCAACTGGGAGAAGGTCCCAGGGCTAATACGTAAAAAGGATTTAAGGATTACACCGTATATATCTTATCAGGTCAGGTTACACCTATGGATCACTCAGGTTGAGCTGGCTGATATTTCTAACTGACCAACTTGCTTTGCTTGCTATTACTATGATCTGAACTAAATGAATATCATAACATGGATTGATGACTAAATAAATCACACTTAGTGAGTTCCTGATTCAGTCATTCCTCCAGCTATTATGTTTTTAAATTACCTGTTGTGATGTGATGTGTTTGGTGTTTTATTATGCTTGTTGTTCTACTGATTGCCAATTAAACCAATGTATTCCTTTTGATATTCTAAGGGTTTACATACTCAGTGATTTCTGATTATTTAGAGTTGTTTCCAAAAACTAAATAATCAGAAACCACTGAGTATATAAACCCTTAGAATTGGTTGAAGCACTAATAAATCCGACTTAAAATGTAGCTAAAGTTAAGCACCAAACAAAGCTTTCAAAGATTTCGAAGACAATTTCGAAAGAATATTTAAATTTAAGCTACGTAGAAAAAGAGCATAATTACAAAAAACCGCCATTATATTGTTGACAAAAAAGCAAATATAAGATTGAATGCTAAATGAAAAAGTTGCATGGTCTTGTGGAGTTCTGAATCTGTTTAATGGAATAACTGGAACTGTTTTGACTTATAGATCAGGAGTAAATTGGGAATTCTAGAGGAAATCTTAGATATTACAGAGGGTGGTTGAAGCTCTGCTGAATGACTCACCATGACAATGCGTGTGCACTTTTTTTTAACATTGAGCCTTAGAGACAGTAGAAACCACCACAGTGAGTCATACAGTGTCTGTAGGCAAGTGTGTATTTACACATGTAAGATAGTTGTATATTTGTGCACGACTGGGGTCATGACATTGTGTCTGTCTTTTTCATTAAAAGCACTGACAATCTGTTATAAAAGTCAGATCTCTGAGGCAACTTTCTGAGTATGTGTAAATACACAAACAATCCTAAAACCCAAAAAAAGGGGGGGATGACAACAATGAAATAGAAACAAATAGGTAGAGGCCACATATCATATGCATGCACACTTATAGATAAAACCACACAAGATCATCTATAAAGCTTTTTCCTCCATGCTCTTCCTCTTTATGGCCAATACAAAGTACTACACACAGGTTTTACTTCACCTTATATACCTACCTAATATTGTGGCCATGTACTGAAGGATTTGGAGGACATCTTCCTCTGACCCAGAATTTTCTAGAAATGGGCACTTCTCCTCTTTCTTCTCTCTTCGTCTCTCCCCACTTCCAACTTCCTGGCACCTGTCAAATAACATACACTCATGATCAAGTGTGGGATCAGTAATGAGAGGACCTAATAAATTGCTCAATGTTCCATGATGCTTGAAGTATATTCAGAGTACAGCACGAAGGATGAAAAACAAACGCTGTGGAAATGACTGTTTTAGACAAAGATGTCTAGAATGGCAGACAAAGCTCCTTGACGACATGCTCCAGAGCAGTGGTTCCCAAACTTTATGAGCCACGACCCCCAAGATAGCCGACATTAGTGTTCGCAAACCTCCTCCCACGACTATTACTAATTGTATGATATCAGAAGGGTCATCCTGCAAGATCCTCTAAATATAAGGCTTGAAAACTGTCAGTCTCCATAAATAAGGAGGATTCATGTGTATTTATGCATTGTGTTAAAAAATGAAGGTGCTAAATTTAGATTTATCTCTGTATTGATGGTTTAATTTTGACAGCCATGATAAAAATAAAAAACATTTTTTTTATAAATGTTGGTTATATATTTTTAAAAAATGAACCTAGCAACCCTCTGAAATGATCTAGCGACCCCCAGTTTGGGAACCACTGCTCCAGAATATTCCTTAGCAGATATCCAAGAGTCATACAGTCACTTGGTAACATAGCAGGTAATATCTGCACAATGTCAGGAATCAGTGTTGAAAAGATTTATGTCCTCACGTGCAGCCATTTATGAACATGACTTAAAAATAAAATACCTCAAAAGCAGGAGCATGACCCTTTTTTTCTAAATCATTTCTTTTCTGATATAATATATTACTAGAACACATCAGGCTCTGCATAAAGTATTACTCCTGGAAATATCAGAAGACTGGCAATCATTTAGCCCACGTCTACTCAATCAGATCCAAAAAGATTCAGCAACTTATGGCTACAGTGCGAAGCACAGCAAGTCCAATTCTGCATCTATGTCTGTATGCAGTATGCACTTTGTGAACAGTGTAGGTGTTGTGCCTGGCTAAGCACACTCTACTGAGTTCTACTCTTTTGACAGGGTGTAGACAAAAAGGTGAAGGAGTGTGTCTGTATGAGCATGTTTGTCTATTTATTCATGTGTCTGTGTGACCAAAACAAGGAGGCAGGGCGGCAGGAGGTAGGAGCAGTGGGAGACAGTGAAAAACCTACGAAGACTGGACAGGTGTGTGATGTGTAGCAGACAAGTGAGAAAAATGAAGGAAAACCAGAGGGAAATGAATGACAGGAATCCCAAGACACGATAGCAGGTATGTAGACAGTGAAGAGGATGGGAGTAAGAAAAAGAACCAACATGAGGTACCGACATTAAGACGACCATACCTGATCTCTTGTTGTCTGTAGAACTGAAGAGTTCGTTGTAGAGCTTCCTGGACAGTCTGGGTCTGCAAGAAGAAGTGGAAATGTGAGGAAAAGTTTAAATGTATGATTAACTGAACTCAAATGTACTCCTTTTTTATCTACGAGCCGCAAACAATTAAGTTTTATCCACAAGTGATTGGATTTTTCAATGTTTTTTTTGCCTGGTCTTAAAAAGATACCTTTTAAAAGTACCAATTTTTTCTTTTTCTTTTCCTCCGTATGCTGGAATTAAAATAGATTTTAGATAGACAGACAGACAGATAGATATTTTTATTGATCCCAAAGCGGGGAAATTAGGGGTTGCAGCAGCACGCACGGATGTACAACATATACAAATCAACAGTGCAAGAGAGATTAAGTATGAATAATTTGAAATGGAAGTATATAAACTTAAAAAAGGATTTGCAAGAACAAATAAATGCAAGTAAAAAATTATGTGCAAACCAAAATAGAATCAAATAAGCACAATAGAATAGCAAGTGGATAAAAGCAGCAGGTAAAGCTTGTTGTCTAACCAGGCTTTTCCCTGTCGGCCAGAGGTGAATTGTTAAATAGAGTGATGGAATGTGGCAGGAATGATTTCCTGTATCCGTTCTGTGACAACGGAGCTCTCTTAGTCTGTTGGAGAAGGAGCTCCGCTGTCTGACCAGTGTTTGGTGGAGAGGATGGCTGGGGTTATCCATGATGGAAACCAGTTTGTTCAGTGACCCCCTCTCCACCACAGTATCAAACAGTTTCCACCCGATGACGGAGCCAGTCTTCTTTATAAGTTTGTTCAGCCTGGTGGTGTTGCTGGCTTTTGGGGGGGATTTGTATAATTTGTCAACACTAATTTAAAGATGCAAAACAATGACGCAAAAAGTCTGTTCTAATCTGTCTCTATAAGTCTAGCACATCTATTTATCCTTTAAATGAATCTAGATCCTCCGTCTGGTTGTGATCTTGACTTTGACAAGACAGTTTCAAGACATTTAAAACCAATTGAGTGTTGTTTTAGCAATATGATTGGGGTTATTTCTGATAGATTAACCGCCATCCAGTCTCTGTTTTCTTGAAGACTGAAACTGGCTTTCCACAAGAATTTGTTTGCATTTAAAATCATCCATCAGTCATCCAACTGTTGTTAAATTTGTCAGGTCCTTCTGATGAAAAAAATCCTACCGCCACCATGGTGGTGTCTCCATGTGTGTTTTGGTGAACTCTAAACATGCTACTTTTACCCCTTTCGCCAAGAAGCAAAGTCACTTTTCCACAAAGACCATCTTGGTAGAGAATACAGCTTTAACTAGTTCTGTATTAAGGGCCAAACACATAAATATCTAAATTTATTAAAATTTCTATCATTTCATTTATATTTTAGAGAATCAAGACAATAAGAAAGAAATTAATACATATCCATGAAAAGAGATCATTTTTTCATCTAAAGTCTTTAGCATTTCCTTCCATCAAAGGTTTGCAATGAATAAATAAATAAATAAAATAGGCCTGAATAAAAATTTCAACATGACTACAGTATACACACAGTTTGATTGTCTGTGCGTGCAGCTGGCGTGTTTTGCGTTACTGGCAGCCTAAGCTTAAAGGGGTGGGTCCAATGTGATTATCTGTGATAGGGCTGAAATGCGCGGCTGTTGTGACAATACTGGAACACAGTGTGCCAGCTGGTAAGGTCATTCTGAGGCCTTCAACCACTCTGGACAGATACACAAGATATTCTGTGTATTTTTGTGTGCATTTGTGTGTGTGTGTGTGTGTGTGTGAGTGTGTGAGTGTACAGTTGATAGAAGTGAAAATTACAAAGACAGAGACTAGTGAATTGCGGGGTTATAGGACAAAAAGATGAGATAGTAAACGCTCAAAGTCAGCATGTGGTTTAAAGGGTGGATGTTCTTCTTTCAGCAACATGTTAAGCGACAGTTGTGCAACATTTTGTATCTTATAATTGGACAAAGTATTACTTGTATTTAGAGCTTCTCTTCTCAGTGCCGACCTGTTTTTTAATGTTTCATTTTGTCCACAGCCACTTGAAACAACACTTGATAAAAAAAATTTTTTTTAAAAGTCACATTTTGCACCAGCTAGCTACACATCAACTTAGCAACATGCACCCGCGTAGTCCTGATAGCTCTTCTTCACAGACTATTTGTCAGGAAAAACCTCTATTCCCCACTTATGTATGTGTACAATATACTCGTGTGTGCGATTGTGTAACAGAAATTGTGTGTCCTTAATGCAGCTATTCATTTACTACAGTGCTTGCACATTTTAGAGTGTGCATGGAAGGCTACACAGCATGGCCCATACACTGGCAGAAAACTGTTATCAGCCACAAGCACACACGTGCAAACATAAAGTACACATACATCATCATTAGTCTGCATTGTCACATCTTTGGCATGTTTACTGCACACACAACTCGATATCCCCTCACACATTAATCTCACTAAGTCACACAGATATCTAAACAGATATGTTTAGATGGCAGAATTTGGTTAGCACCTCCTTAAAGAAAAGAGCAACATGATAGAGGCAATAAACTTAGCGTTTAACTAAATCATGATTTGAAGAGTATTATAGCAATGATAATGGTTTGAAGTGATTAAATTCATAAATTAAAAATTCATGAAAGGATCATAAAATGAGAGGTTGATCAGGAAAAACTGGGGTAGAAACTATTTTCTCCCTTATTTCATTCCTTTTTCTCTCTAGCTTCCGTCTCCTTTATAGGAAACTCTCTTGTCTCTCTTCTGTTTGCTCTGTTTCTTTACCTTGGGAAGGAAAACAGAATATTTCCTCCTGCTATGTTGCTGTGCATTACTTTCTTCCCCAGTGGGATTTATTCATGCTCTTCTCCACTGTATGAGAATCTGTCTTTCATACCTGTCTGACTGAATATAAATGTAATAATATAAATGCATGAGCACACAGAGCAGTAAACCTGCTCTTCCTTTCTTTTTCTGTTGAATCATCCTCTTTAAAATGTCCATTAACACGAACTGGTACAGTCTTTGGTTGTCAAAGAGTTTGTACTGGTGCTTCAGCGCAGTTGGAAAACTGACACGGTTCTAAAGAAAACAGAAACTCATCTACCATGGGACAGAGTTAAATATATTCCAGTGAAAAACAATGAGTAGGTGCTGAGAAACAAAGCAAGTAAAATTTGCTTTATTTTTTCAGTATTTTTATGCTGGCTGTGAGCACACTTTAGCTACATCAGCGTTGCTAAATAAATGTAATTTAAAGCAAAGGAACTTTTAGCCTAAGTGAGAATATATATAATTGGATTTCACTTTGTTTTTAATATTCCTTGCAATAATAACGTGCTACACATGTTTGTTATTATCACACCTGAATCAATCACTAAACATACTTTTCTTCCCACACAATCAACATCACCCCTGGCTTAATGCCTGTCATGTGGCTAATTCTGGAGAAATAAAATGGATGGATGGATGGATGGATGGATGGATGGATGGATGGATGGATGGATGGATGGATGGATGGATGGATGGAT
>JAOXYM010000009.1:20510699-20531566 GCA_028567055.1 Leptatherina wallacei | reverse complement strand
CTCGCTTTAAAGGGGATTTTGATAGTCACTGAACACATTCATATGGGTCGAGATTTAATTTCTTCTCTTGAACAATTTAGGTTTTATCATTTTAAAAATTTGTAATTTTTATCTTATTTTCGCTTCTTTACCTTCTTATTAACCTTCCCGACCAACTGTTTTCTTTTACTCCCATGTCTTCTTCAATCTATTTTTATGCCTCTGTGTTCAACAGCTGTAATCAGAGGCATTATGTTCTTGGGCTGTCTCTCTGTTGCATTCTCATGAACTCAAAACTTCAGGGATTTGGCAGAAATGTTCACTTGAACTCAAGTAATAACCACTACGGTCCTCACAGACCTCGCAAAACCCTTGTTTTGGCAAACCTCACAGATCAATGACTCAATAAAAGGTGTATAAGAAAAAGAAAGTAGAAAAAGATTGAAGATTTATAAAAACAACAAGATGGATAATCAGATAAAAGGATAAGACTATCATTATTGTCCTATAAGATTATTATAGAAGTGAAGATGATGGGTCAAAGTTTAGAGTGGACTGTGAGACAGACAATGAAATCAGTTTTCTGTCTCTAAAAACATTGATCTATAGCTGTGATTAATAATGGTATTTATAGAAGCTGTGCCATGGTAACTGTAGATGTATTTTTAGTGTCACTCTTTGTAGGTGCAAAACGTTTCTGTGTGCATGCGTGAATATTTTCATATGCATGTATTTGTGAAAATATGGGGGGGGGGTGGAGATGATGACTGTGCCATGAGTTAGTAAGGGCAAAGAAAGTCAGAACGTAAAAGCATGGACAGATATTAGGTATGCCTTTTTTAATTGCTATGGCAACTCCTCCATCCCTTTGTTTAATAAAGATTCCATTTCTCTATTCATCTCTCACAAACACACCCCTGTCAACAGGACTTTCACACTATCTGTTGTCATATTCCAACCCACAAAGAAGAAAGAACTAAACGAGAGAAAAACAGAAGAGGGAACGAGAAAAATGTGTCTTGGCTGATGGAGAAGTGCTGTCTGTAAAACAGACAGACACAACCTGCCACTACCCATCTGCTGCTGGATGTCTATTTCAAGCACAGTGGATGAGACACAACGAGATGAGTACATGGAGAGAACTGGGTAATGACATGGGACCAAATAACGTGGCAGAACTACCCTAAATGTCCATCTTGACAGAATCTTAATCTTAGTAAATCCACATGTAAAAACAAAGCACTGAGCAAAACTGCCACCTTCTTCCACTGCCAATACTACTGTAGCTGTGATGGCTGACTAACCTAAATACAAATGATCAACATAATCGGTGGTCCTTGCACTGTTAAACCAGGATGAGACTACACAATTTGAGCCCAATTTTGACCCGACAGACATGTCGCAGACAAACGTTCACTGTCGTGCCCGATTATGGGATGTTGGGATCGCAGAACAAGTGTCTTTATCCCTGGAGTGTGACATAATGAAAGATTGGCGATCTGGCGTCTAGGACGCTTCACGACCACGACACAGAAAGTCTGGCATGTCAGAATTTTTTGGGTCCTACGACGTGTTCTTACATATTGACCAATAGGAAGACAGAGTGCCAATTTCTGTTAAATATATATTAATAGATTCCCATTTCTTCTCTTAAATTACAAGAGTATTCCCAAATCCTTAATACTTTACTCTCCTTTATAGTGACGCTGGTAGCTAATGTCACATAGAATACAAGCTAGCATTAGATAATGTTGCATTATTTTAAATGTGTTAATACATTTATCATTAGTTCTGTTTGCAGGATAGACAGCCCATAAGGCCCTCTCCCCACCACCCAGGAACAAGTCCACAGTCTTTTTTTTCTTTCTTTGCTCTCTTGGAGCAGAGGACAGCCACCATCAACCAAAGTGCATCTGTTGCCATATTTGATTGACAGCTGCTTGTCCTGCCTCCCGTCCTGTGCGTTCGGGAGGATGTTCTGGATCGTGTTGTCTGAACCAGGCATTAAAAGTAGATGTTGAACTGCAGATGATCTAATCTGCCATCTCCAACGCACTGGTTCATATTTTGTTCTCTCTGTCCTCATATTTTTCCAATTAAATTTAAGAAAATAAAAAAATAAAATAGAACTGACCATCAAAATCAATCTTCACTGTGGGTAGTAATTATTAGTGTAACATAAAATCTCCTAATGTAGGAGGAAGTGACATCTATCAACATAAATTAACATAAATTGCAACCCTATCTCTTCTCCCTCTTCCAAACATGTATGATAAACTATGGTGGTTGGGAAAAACAAAAGGATCAGCGTTGTTATTAAATATACATTTTTCATTATCAAATCAAACTTTATTTATAAAGCGCTTTGCATGCGATTAGCAACACAAAGTGCTTTACACAATAAAAACAATTGTTATTCATAAAAACCATCACACAGTATATAATAAAAACACACACTTAAGTGCAATCTCCCTGTCACACAGTTACACTGTCACACTAACAATACAGTGTAATAAGCATTCTGTTATTCTTATTATTTGAATGTTGTGTTGTTCAATCTGGAAATAGATCACTCTTAATGTTTCAGACTTTAGAGCCAGGTTAAGGCTGGACAAAAATTTGTCTGATAAGATCAAGGAAGTCCCTGGCCAATCGTATTCATCCACAACTAAAAGATTTCATCAGCCGACAAATGTTGGAAATAACAGAGTTGGGATGGCCTCTATATATTGGAGGCCGATACTGATATTCCCCCATCAGACTTGTAGCTGCAGGTGTACAGTAATGCTGCGTCTAAACTGGAAACTCAGTATTTATATTTTCATATATATCGATGCAGCATTATCGTACACCTGCACCTACAAGTCTGATGGGGAATGAGCTGCCTTTGCTCATTTACAATGTTCCTAATTTGGATACATTTCATCCTGAAAACATAAAAAAGCAAGACAACAACCTAAAATGTTTGTATGGCCAAGTTTTCCAGGTTAAAAAGTTGTTTAGAAAGGAATAGAAAACAGTGCATACACTAGCTGAAGGGTTCCAGCAAGTGTATGTTAAGCTTCCAGAGGACAAAGTGAAAACTGAAAGGATTAGCCTACAGAAAAGTTGCTCCCATTCTTCATTCTGGCCAATCCGTCTCGATCTGTCAATTAAAATTCTTGAAAAGTCTGCTAAGTAAAATACTGTAATCCTACGTAACAATGCAACTCATAGGAAGTTGAAGGAAGACGTGGGAATCTCCAGCTTGGGATGCTTTGCTCCTACACTGCAGCTTGTTGAGCATGGCGAGTTTATTTCACAGCACAGCTAAGCCATGCTTTCACATATGCAGGTAAACCTGTGGAGCATTTTAAACATTCACCGCTAACACAGTCCATTAACTAGAAGTTCCTGCTAATCGGCTCCATGAAGATGTTCCAGCCAGATTTGAACAGCAGCTTCTATGATCAGAAGTCCTCTTCAGCAGAAACGAGCCCTCTGAGCCGATGCTGCAGACCACAATCTGTCCGCAACACTGTCAGACTATCTAGTATTCCCAGATTATTCACAAACATCCCGCTTCCCTTTCAACACATTCTCTTGGACCTTAAATATCAATAAAGCAGTAGTTACTGCAAAAAAATAACTACCTTTGTTTTCATCAAAATTATGAAGAAACTACTACAGACATTGCCTTCAATTTACTTTAGAAAGTTTTTCCCGAGAAATTATTTTGGAAAACGTTGAAATTGTTGATCAGTTGCTCTGTTTACTACAGCCGAACGAAACCTTACACAACAACAAAAGCAGTAATGACCATAATCATCATAATGTTCACGGAAACTGGTTTGGTATCAGAAAATATAGTTATCGGCAGATATCCAATTTCAGATATCGGAATCGGAACAGAACCCCTCAAAAAGTGGATTGGTGAATCTCACAATTTAAAAAAAATAATAATAATCAACCGATCCATAAAGTTTAAAAACAAAAAAAGAAAAACAAAAAAAGAGACCACCTATCCCTGGATGTCCAATGTCAGTCCTCGATTTAAAATGTTTCCCTGCTCCAATGCACCTGTTTTAGATCTCCTCAGCAGCTTGTTGTCAAGTCTTGCACAAGCCTGTTAATGGCCCATTAATCTCAGTGAAGTGTGCTGAAGCAGGAAACATCTAAAACTTGCAGGACAGCTGCCCTCCAGGACCAGAACTAAACATCTGTTAGCAGGGAGGTGCACTGTGTACTCAAGGTAGTCAGTGTAAGAACACACTGTGAAAGTTGTCAGAAGCGGTGGGTCTATTCTTAATCTGCTTCAAATGTTCCACCTTCTGTTACAGTACTCGCTGTAGGTGCTGCTGCAGTGTTTAACGTTCTTCATTTACTGAGACTAATTTAACACAAAAATGTGTTAAAGCCCTCCTTTCCCCTGCTCCAACCATCATTGAAAATATATGAATTGATCGTACAAGAAACAAAACAAGTACATTTTTAATCGGCGCTGTCGAGAGACGGCAGTAAAGCGTTTTTCTTACCTTGGCAGCCATACGAGAGTAAAGGGCATTCTGATCCTGCGCAGAGCTCATCTTCTCCCTCCTCACCATTTCCTGCAGACCAACATCGTCATCGTTCTGGAAGTAGCGGACACGCTCCCCGTCAACATGGGTCTCAATCTGAAAGGAGAGGTCACAAAAGACAAAAGGAGACAAGTTGGTGTGTGGGAAAACTTTCTGGAAATGAATATATTAAAATCTATTTCAGTCCCCTGTGAAATTACACCCTTCAAAGGCTTTTCTTTAAAAAAAAAAAGAAAAAACTGCTTTGTTCACTGTAAACACATTTCACTTTAGAGGCAGGTAGAGTCCATGATCACATTACTAATTCAATGAAAATCAATAAATAAATAGATGACTAAATTTACTGGCCTCCCATGTTTATAATTCCTCTCTGGTTTTGTTCCGTCTGATCAAATCCACTAAATCCAGTTTGGTTTTGCAGGAACACAAACCAGTTTTCTAAAAAACAGGCCTCTCTTTATCTTGTCACTTATCTACCATCCATAAACCCTCTCTTTTTACCGTTTTTTTCTTCCGTCGTCCTCCATGGGGCTCCTGAGGTCCAGAGGGGTTCTTGACTGGCCAAGCCCGGCCTGAGTGATCTGTTCTGAACAGCAGGAGTTCCTGTTCTTTGCTGGACTGAGCCGTGACCTGGAAAACCAAAAGGTTCTAGGTTATTTCATTTAGTGAAAGCCGTTTGTGTATTTAACTTTTAGCATTCAATATGAGAAACAAGCAAGACCTCAGGTATGAGTTTTATAGGATTCAAATCTCGAAGCAAATGATGATAAAACTGACAGTTATGTACATGAAGTACCAAGTCACAAATATCTTATTAACGTAAATTAATGCAAAATACCGGCTTTCGTTACAACAATTTTGACATCAACCTGCACAGATTAAAATTGTGGTTTGGCACTTTAATTAAATATCTTTTGATTAGTGAAGCTTAAGGAACAAAAACGCATTCAGTACAACTGGTCTATAGTATCAATTTAACCATTTCCACATGTTCACATATAACTAGAGAAAAGGATTAAATGGACAAAAGATACTTGGCAGCCTTTTTGTATCAGGGTGTTCTGACAAAAAAAAGGAGCTGAGTTTCAACTTGCAATCTCCTGATAATGAGGCATCCCGCTGAATAACATGCATGAGCAATTACATAGCATTTATAAAAATGCCTCTCCGTTCATTCAAAGATACAAAGGCAATTTTTAGACTTGTTTAATAACCTCTGATAAACATGGTTTTTGTTGTTTCTATAATTAAGACTAACATAAAGAAAAATCATAAAGAGCATTTGTAAATGATGAAATGGTCTTTTTTTAAATATTTAAAAAGGATAAAAATAACAAGATCCGCTTCCTGTTCAAAAGCTCATATCCTGATCAAACAGCTGTTTTTGTGTAAATTTAGCATCCAACTTCAGGTTCATGATTTTCAAAGATCAAAAGAAGATGATTTGTGCAGAATAATGGACGTAGAGAAGACCCTTTATCTCAATAAAGTGTGGCGATCGCTTAAATAGTTCTCTGATGGGTGGTGTAAATCCAATGAATTACTCTCAGCAGGGGAAAAACAAGCTTATGTAGGAATGATAGCTTACAAAAGACTGAAGTTCAAGTGGAGACATATAGACAAGGGACAAGAGCCA
Source organism: Leptatherina wallacei (assembly GCA_028567055.1). Taxonomy (NCBI): domain Eukaryota; kingdom Metazoa; phylum Chordata; class Actinopteri; order Atheriniformes; family Atherinidae; genus Leptatherina; species Leptatherina wallacei. Next base: position 20,525,395 of record JAOXYM010000009.1, on the reverse strand, counting down.
GGAGGGAGTTGCAGATGATAAAATGAAAACTGGTCTGTCAGCAAAAAATATTTCTTCACCTCAAATGGACAGAATTTGACCTTTTAAGGCTCCACATGTAGAAAAGCTCTTCACATAAGGCAGGCCAAACACAAGAGGCCAAACACTGGACAGTGAAGATCAGCCAAGAAAATTCCATAAGAAGACACACTGGGCAAGGTGGGGGGGGTCAAATGACTGCAAATCAACAGCACCTCATGCTCACAATACTGAAGTACCCTCTGCTGATAAGTGCACTAAGACCTAAGAATTATGACATCTTCCATGAAACTGTAGTATTTCACCCCAGCCCTTCATGAGGAGAGGGAAGCACGTCTCCCCCTGAGGATGAACCTAGCTAAACTCACAAATAATGATTTATAGCTCAAATAATAATCGGAGACTGCTGTCTGTGTGTTTTGAAAGTTACCTGGAGTCGGTTCATATAAAATATGCGCTGCCATTTATCTGCAAGTATACCCAAGTGTGTGTGAAGACACTAAGAGTAAGGGTAAGGGAAGCAGTGCAGAGATGTTGGCTTCCTGTGTTCCATTACAAGAATCATATAAAGAGACATGAAAATAAGGACACAGTACCTGACCCCTAGAAGGAGAGTGCTGTTAACACACTGAAAGACATTCGTCTCTCATTAAGGGTCTGCTGGAGTAAACAGCTTCCATACAGATGGCAAGTCGTAAGAAGTGATGGGCAAGAGGACTTCAAACACACAAAAATTCCCTTTTAAAGCAGTAAAAGCAGTCAGCAGCTCAGAGTTTATTTACATCTTAAGAAGAACATTTGTGTGTGTGTGTGTGTGCGCGCGTCTCCTTTTTTCTCTGTGTCCTTTTTTTTTTTTTTTACTGCATGGTGAGAGTGATAGATTCTGCAGTAACCTGATGTTTGTGTGTGCATGTCTCTGCATCTGTGAGGTTTGGAAAAGATTTAATCATAAGTGTTTGGATTAGTATTTGTAGACTGTGTGGGAGGGAAAAGCATCAGCCAGAAAATAAATCTGACAATAAGGGTGGGTGTGTGTGTGTGTGTGTGCATGATGTTAAAAGCCATCTACTGACCTCTGCAGCTATCCATTACTGTATTTACATGTTTTTACCTCTGTGTCTGCTTTTAGAGTTTATGCATATACCTGTATCTGGGAGTTTATCTGATTATGTGTGCTCCAGGGAAGTCTGTGTGTGTGTGTTTGTGCTGAGTGTGTTGACTATATATAGTAAATCTAGATGAAACAGCACTGTGTGGTTATCAGCACAGGGGGACAAAAGCTCTCAGGAATAGCACATATTTAGAGAGAACAGTAAAAAAGATGGTCAAAAATGAGAGGAAATAAGTCCCGTCTTGCTTACCATGTTTTTTTTTAAACCATTTAAGAACACATTCATAAAGAAAGCATTAACAGCCTAAAAGCACTGAAACTGCCATGTTCAAAAAGGTACAAGACAGTAGCGGAGGCTTAGACATGAAAACTACAAACCTGATTTGATCTTGCCGTCTCATGTTGCTTCATTCTGGCAGCATGGTTCTCCTTGGCCGCATGAGCTGCTTCCAGTTGTGACTTCAGCTTCTCAACCATGGCCTAAAATACACACACACACATATATATATATATCTCAAACACAAAATGGTTTAACCTTGCACTGTAACCAAACTAAATCGATGTTTCTGTGTATGTTTTGGTGACTGAAGGTTTCTGTACTGTAAACATACAGTATATGTATAAAGATGGGAACACTGTCTTTTTCAAAAATGTAAATAAAGCATACAACAATTGGATCGCAGTAAAAGTATTCATTTTACGTTTAACACCAGGAAATTGAAAACTAATTTTTAAATCACTACATGAAGAACTCAATGCAATGCAAGTCATAACACACTTCTGTAATTGAGGTTCAAACGTTTGTTTGTTTTTCTATGCTGCATACTTCACCTTCATCTTTTATGACTTAATCTCCTTCAGCACAAAGACCGTACTGAACAAGTCTCTGGGGAGATGTTTAAAGATTTTCTGTCCAACAGCTCTTTACTGGACAGGCTGAGCTGTTGTGCCTTCCTCTGTAAAATAACCCGAAAGTTCATCTGCTGGACTAAAGTAAACTTGACCAGGTCATGGTTTCCATTCTTCTGCTACGCAGCATACTTTGGGTCGATATCCCACGTTCGTGGTTCATGTTGCCTTAAACCATTCATCTTTAGAGCCCATTCAAGTAGTCTTACATTACAAAAGCTCTTTGACGATGCCTGAACTAACAAAGAAACTCAGATTTCAACTGACAACATGCAATATTAACGCTACCTTTTTGAACAGAAGCACAGATATGACCAGTGTCTTTTCACTATAGCTGGTCTATACCTCTGGATTACTGCTGCATTGTGTCAACACTGATAAGTGGTCGCTGATATTCTCACAATCAGATGTGTTTTTAGTTCCCCTGGTAATTCTTTTCCATGTTAAGTAGCCATGATGCAAATTTGCAGACAGACAAAACTGAGAAAGTTCGGTGTCTACAGTCATTGCAATTATGATCAATAGAAATCATCCATGTACACGTACTTTGTTTCAATGATCACTTTTAAAAAAAATAAAAAATAAACTTGTATCAGAGATTCTGGGTATAATTACTTTCAATAAATGGAATTTCTACACAATAAAAACATTATAAGCATGCACTCATATGAACCAAGTTAGCCACACTGCCATGGCAGATATAGATACTTTTAAGAACAGGGCATAAAAGTACAAAACTGGTAAATGCACTTCCATCCTGTAAAAACACAAAGACGTGCACTCTAGACATTTGGGACTATGAGTCTAATTGAGTTACCATGTAGGGAGAAGCTGGATCCCCGGTTGCTAAAGCTGAAGATTAAAGCAGAGAGGAGGTATATGTGTTTGTGTTGTAGCAGACCGTGCTGAAACACCGTCTGTAAGAGATCTCAGTACCACTTCTAACACTGACATGTGAAGATAGACGAAGGAGGAGTTGAGTGTACAGATCGATGAATGCTATAAATGAATGGATCCCCTTCAGTATAAACAATTACAAAATATAAATAAATAAAAAAAAGTTGAAATGAATGTGCAGAAGGATCAGTACACTTCAGCTATCACAAACAGCTAAAGTGAACTTAAAGTAACACCAATCAGCCTCAACATTAAAAACACTGACAGGCGAAGAGAAAAACAATCTTCTTGTAACCTGAGGCATCCACGTGGATGTTATTTAGATTTTTACCAACCACCTTCGATAAATAAAACCATGACTCTCAGCTTTAATTATTCAATTTAAAAGATTGTAACACAAAATAATTGAAAGATATTCATGGTTACATTTTTATTGCATACACGCGTGAGAAAGCAGTTGTAAACACGGCAGTCATTCTCAAGCAGATTTTATTCTTACAACAAGAATGCTGCATTTTAGATGGTTTGCAGCCTTAACTGGGCTGTAAATATGTAGTGCCTTTTAAAATCAGGCAGTCTTTTGAGTGTTTATTTTACTGCAGTCAGACCTAAAGAAGACCGAGCTGGTGCAAAATATTTTAGTGCTATGAAAGAAGGTCATTCTTAAATAAAAACTGGAAGAAAGCCCCAATAAGGGTTCATAAAGTCAATCTTGAAAAACACTCAGACAGAGTAAAGTCAGATTACAACTTGTTTACATCTACAGCACTTGCTATTAGAAAACAGTGGAGCCGTCTTCCAGACTGGGTTATGTACTTGGACCACAAACAGAAATATGTCACTGACCCACCTGATTGCCCATCATCTCTGCCTTTATCAACTTTGACCCCAATTTGTTCATCTCCTCCTCTGACAGCAAAGGAATTCCCTCTTCTTCTTCTTCCTCACTTTCACTTTCACTCTCAGTCCTAGGCAAACATAGAAAGGAGTGTTGGAAAGGAACATGAAAACCAAGAGTGAAAAAAGGGATTTAAGAAACTGTACATAAAAGAACATTTGTAAATGAAACATCCAGTTAATTTCCCTAACAAAGAAAAATTCCAAGTATCTAATTGGCTGGTCAAAAGTTTTAAACAACATCTCAATATTAGTAATACACCAAGTTACCAGTGATCCATCTCACATACTTTTCCACTTGATTTCTTGTATAATCCCCATCTGAACATCTGGTTTTAGCAACCCAATTATTCTACCATCCTACGGTGAAAAACTTATTTCTCAAGAGTTTAATTCAACCATTTAGTTGTTTGGATCTGAACCCTCACAATGTTTATCTGTTATGATTCATTTAACTCTTTGTGCCCACCCAGCGATCATTGCAGACCTGCCTGTGAGGATCCGATCTGCAGCCTGGGAAGCATCGTTATAGGCTATTAAACTTCTCATAGCGTCATTTCCTACTGCTACCACACTGCAGACTCATTTCATGCTGCAGGGGTTCTGACTGCCAGTTTACCCAAACAACTTAGCCTAATGAGGCAAAACACAGAAGGCTTTACAAAGAAGTGATATACTGACATGTGGCCGACAACACACAGACCAGTAAAGTATGAAAAAAATCAAACTTGGAATGAATCATTGCTGTTTTTACATTTACCTCTCTTATTTGATTCAAAGTGATCTCGTTTGTGCATGTTGTCTGAATAAAAATGCAAAAAGAAAAGAAAAACAAAACCTATTCTGTAAGCTTTTGTGAGCTTAAGATGCTACCACATGTCCCAGATTTAAACAAATTCTGAGCTACAACCCTTCTGTAGCAGCTAGATGTTGCAGCCATTATGAATTATTTAATGCATAACAACCAAGATTTTTTTTAAAAATGGACAAAATGAAAAAAAGAGGAAAAATTGCCTGGTATCAGACAGAATTGTCAACTCCTAACAGCCAATTTTTAGTCAACTCTATGTAGAGACCTGCAACGGGCAATAATTCCCACGGATCCCGCGGGACCGGTCACAAATCTTGTGGGATCGGACGGGATTCATACAGCCTCGGGTGGGAGCGGGCGGTCAGAGCAAAACACGTCGGGTCCCGCCTCCCGAATACGTCCCGAATGACTCACAGACAACAGCGTGAGACAGAGAGAAGCAGGTGAAGATGATCTCTTTCTTCAGTCTGATCAAATTAATGATGCATGACTGAATTTTTGAGAAGTTTCTCCAAATAAAAACCTGCTTTTGGGTCATTACGTTAAGTTATAATTGCTTAGCATATGTTAGTTCTGTAAATTTTATTTTTATAGTTATAGGTCTATAAACTTATGAAGGCTCATGACCTATTACGTTTTTATTCACAGGATCTAAAACATCAGCATTATTTAACAATCCAGTAGGTAATAACGAACGTAATTCCAAAATGTAATTGAAAAATAAATACTAGAAAATAGCGTAATTAACAAAAAAGCTTCCTTTGAAACCTGTGTGTGCAGCAGCCTGCTGTTACTACTGCAGGTCACATGACCCAGGGTAGCCTACTAGACTGTGTATGGGTTGTCAATCAAAGCCTTGCCCACTGTGCTGCGCTCTGGGAAAAAAACAACAACTCATAAACTGTAATGAGAAGACCGTCTTTGGAGATTGCATTAAAAAAGACTTTGACCCCTTTGGGACCCGTCGGAATCCCTGAGGCAGTCAGGTGAAGGGAGTCCCGCGTGAGCGGGCAGGGAGGCTTAGGGAGCGGGTGGGAACAGGATTGAAAATCCCATCCCGTGCAGGTCTAATTCTATGGAGTGGACCGATTCTGTGGTCTGGAATCAGACAAAAGAAAAGTTAAAGATCAAAAAAAGTTAACAACCCACACTCTTTGTCAGAGGAAAAAGCTTTTGAGACGCATATGGTCCAGATGAAAGAAGAATAACTTAAGGCACATTTTGAGTCACTCCTCTCCTGTTACAATCTCCATGTCAACAAGCTGTACGACTTTTTTGGTCTTTGGTTTGTAAGCTCACTTTTTTCAGATTTGGGCTCCTTTATATGTCCAAAGAACCCAGAAACCTTTTTGGTTATTACATTGAATATATTGGCTTATAATGGCTTCTAATGAAGATTTTTTCACTAATTTAAAACAGTATGAACATTTTTGGACGGGACATTGTTGTAATAACGTAAAGAACAAAATGTGTTACTATCTCTAGTCACATGTTGACATCATTTCCAACCAGAAACAAAAAAGCAATTTGCAGCAAATCAAAACTTGGCATGGGTATGAATGTTTCTGGGTTTAACAATCATTTTCTAGGATTATCAAAACTAATGTGTGCAAGCAAATAAGGAAGAAAAGGAGCCTAATGACCGACACATCAACTTTTAGAAAAGATATCCCCATGACAAAGTCTCTAGTAAATTAAAATGTCTCATACTTTCTGCCAGTTTTGTTCGTGTGGGATAAAAGAAACCATTTTAACTTTCCTTTAGATAAACAGAGTACATATCCATCTTTCTGGCTATCTAACTAACTTATAAATCAACATGTTATGTCATCAGTGTTAATGTCAGTGAATATTTCCTTTTAGACAACAGCCATGTTGAACATTTAGGCAGCGTAGCATTTACTGTTTCAGAAATATTTATGACCCTGTTTCTAGTTTTGTCAGATTCATTCATTTGAGACGTACCAAAATCAATTTCAATATTCAGTCATTGTCTCTTTTCATGGCAATGAAATGAAAAGCCTCAAACCTTGTTGGCACAGAATCTTGAGAAGTGATTACAGTTTTCTTTGTCTCCATCTCCTTTGCCTCTTGGAGTTTTTCAACACTGTCAGGTTTAGAAGTAGATGTGCTGCTTTTCTTCCAGGCAGAAACAGTACTGTTGTTTGGACGAGGGTCCTCATCATCAGAGCTGGGCTTCATGAGTCCTGTGGATGGACGTGCTGCAGGAGGACGCTGAGGTGCTGAGCAGAAACCAAAATGTAAAATACGTCTACCTCATATGCTAAAACTCTGTAGCAGGTTCAAAATTTGATGATTTTTAACTATCATTGATTTGTAATAGAAATTAATCACATTTCTGATCATTATTTATCTTTAAGAGATAGAAAAACCACCTGGACTAACCTAATAAAGCCACTAGTCTCTAACTAAGATACTACTTCATTAGACATTTCAAAAGGTCTCAAGATGAACCAACCTTCACCACTGTCCTCATCCTCTGAGGGTTTAAGGAAACGGCGTTTGAGTGATCCCAGAGAGAGGGATTTCTGATTCCAACTTTGGCCAGATGATGATGATGATGATGATGATGCTACACTGAATCCATCTTTTTCTTCGTCTTCATCCCTATGCCTATCCCTCCCACTGTCCCTATGTCTGTCTCTTTCATTTTCTTTGCTTCTGTCTCTTCCTCCATCCCTTTCCCTCTCCTTGCCCCTTCTGTCTCTCTCCCAGCTTCTGTCTCTTTCTCTATACCTGTCTCCGTCTCTGCCCCTCTCCTCTTCTCTTCCTCGATGTCTGTCCCTCTCTTCTCTCCTTCCACCATGGTATCCCTCCTTGTCACGCAAAGGTGAATCTCTTTCGCTTTTTCTCCACCGATCCCGGTCTTGACCATATTCCTCTTTACTCCTCCATCTCTCCCTGGTCTCGTCCTCTCCCTTCCTCCACCTGTCTCTTGCTGAGCTATCTCGGTCTTCTCTCTTCTGACCATACACAGCTTTCTCTGCATCCGAAAGTCTCTTTTGAAATTCCTCCATTGACTGTCAAAAGTAAAAATACAAGACATATTAACGGCTTGGAGGATGTACCCTGGTTGTGCAGTTCAGATAATTCTTTACAAGCATCTAAAAGATCCTCTGAGCCAGAAGAACAACCAGTAGTGTCCACAAGGTAAATAAAACCATGGCTCAGTTTATGTGTTCAATTTGTTTTGTTTCACTCAAAAAATTATTTAGTTATAATCAAAGATGAATTATCTTCACGAAGCTGAGAGACAGTTAATATCAAACAAAAACAGAAATCACACACACACACACACACACACACACAGACAAAATGTTCTGGTAATGACATTTTCTCTACAGTCAACTTGGTGCATAAATGCTGAGACTGCTGAAAGTGACTTAAGGACATTTAAGTGCAGAATGTGCACGCTAAGTGATTAATAATAGAACAAGGTGTCTAGTCACTCAATCCTCATGTATATGTGAGTGTGTGCGTGTGTGTCTGTGTGTATCTACAAATCCTTGTCTTTTCAGTATATCTGCCAGGCCAAGTAAGTAATTTGTGTGCAGTCTTTCCTCTACCGTTATATTGATTGGGGGGGAGGGGGGCAACACACTGATAAGTCCCAACATACCAATTATCATATAGGATACCATGTCTCTTTCTCTCTCGCACTGTACAGTATGTGCCCACTAAACTGTGCATGTGTGAGGGCATCCAGTGTTCCGTCATTTCTCACCCCATATCTCTCAGCCACCACATCATTGAGGCTGCGCTTTTCCCTCTCTGCCTGCTCCTTCATCCTCTGATAGCTCTTATTCAGCCAGCTCAAACCACCATCATTCACGACGGAGCCTGCAGGTAGGGACAGGAAAATACATTTACAGTCAAAGACATATGAAGGTTTATTTATGCCATTAAACGAATAGTGAAAGTGTGAAACCGTCTCTACCACAAAAACAAGATAAGACATATAAAGAAAGTAAGACATTGAAAAGAGCAGCCGAGATTAAACGATTTTAACTGTTCTTGAAAATGAAATTACTTGAGATTACGGGTATGTCAACATTTAGGCTACATAACCAGATCGGTATGTTGTATAAACTGTTATTGAAGAAGGCACAAGAATTGGGGGAGAAGGTAAAAAAAAAACTCTGCTGGAAAAAACATCAAACCCAGAATGATTATAACCCCTAAAAAGCTGAATCAGATGCTGGTAAATGAGACGAAAGACAGAGCCAGGGTAAAACAAGAGGAGAATAGCATAAGAGAGAAAAATCCAAGGTCAGATAAATTTAGTTTGTAAATCCATGGGATAATAGTTGATACAACTTCCCAGAGCGATAAGACATGACAAATGTACTGAGAAAAACCAATAAAGTCTCTGTGGTCATGGCCAACACTGAGCATTTGCCTGAGAACACGGTAATGCACAATCAGCTTGGTTGGAGAAAAAAGAAAAAGAGGGAAAAAATGCTTTCTTGTGTTTAAGACATTTTCTCTATGCAAATAAAAAAAATTTTAGATCATAAGTGAATGTGAGCCCTGCAGTAATAACATCAGGCCAATTTCATTTTCACTTTTATTATCATCCAATTTCTGACTCTTCTAATTCATTAAATTGTTATCAATAACAGAACTGATATAAAATTATTGCACTCCTGTTACATGACTTCATGTTCTATAATGCCGTTTAACCGTATCTATTTATTTGTAAACTAAACATTTAAAATGTATTCACTACTCAGTTCCCTGTGGAAGCTGCCACTTATAAAACTAGATTCTTATCTGGTACAGTTTGCACACAGTCAAACGTGTTTATGTGCAGTTTCTGGATACAGCTTACAACAGAGGGGCCACATCAACTCTACAGGGGTCTGTACTGCCTGTGTAGAGATAAGCACAGATGGTTTGTCGGGTCCAGCACAGCTTAACGTCATTCCCACTGTATTTACCCATATTCCAAATCCAAAAACTCTAAAAAAAACTCCTTGCTCCGTCTTTCCTCTCAGTTCTCAGTTCCATCCCTACATAGTTTATTCAGATTTATACTCATAGTTCAAATGATAAACTATTCTTCAGCTAACGTGTGCAACTTATGACTATTACTGAAATAGTTACATACATCTTTCTCTGAAGGCAGACCATGTTTAGGCCAAAATAAGACTCTTACTGTACAGCCTCAGAAATTTGAGTATCCACAAAATGATTTCACTTAAACAACTATTAAAAACATTAAAACAGATAAATCAAAGACCAATGCAGAGGCAAAACAAAGGCAGGCATCTAAGAAAAAGAGGCTGGCGAATGTGGGAAAAATGAAACATTAAAGCAAAGCGACTAATGTGTCACGATGACAAATTCACAAAGGAGAGCAGATATGATGATATACAATCATTACAAACTGCTTTTTTTGTTGAATGATATTTCCAAAATCAGGAATGAAAGAAGACTTTCCATGACAGTTAAAGGAGCTGAGGAAAATTATGTAAAAAACAAGTTTGAGCGACACAACAGTAACTAACATGGGACTGACTGGAATAATAATTCATTCATGGTCAAGTGTACAGCTCAGTTAAGCTTGTTATTGAAGGTGGTTGCTAGTACATAAAGAAAAAAAGTAAGAACGAGAGAAAAGACAAAGTCAGAAGAGAAGAAACAAAATAAAAATCAGAGAGATGAAAGCTGAAGAAAGAAGCTACATAGTTTTGTAGCTGCTACTTTCACAGTGGAAACTAACAGTTTTGCCGTTCTACAATAGATTTTTGTGACTGAAATCGAAACAGTAAAAAGTCTTTATCTAGAAGCTGAGAAAAAATGATGATCAATTTTACATGGAAAGAAACCGCCCTGCTTTCTTACTACTGGAAACTTCTAAATAGTGTCAACTGTTGCTGGTGTTACCTTTTTTTCCTGCAGTACCAGCAACCTCCTCTGGAGGAACACCAGTTCCTCCATCTTTCCAGTACGGGTTTAGCTCCAGTTTGTGCAAACCAGCCTAAGAAAATCACAAACATACCAACTCGAATAAATTCTATAAATAACAAAACATGAGCACAGCTGCTAACACTTCGTAAAACACCTTACATACACTAATCAGAATTACACAAACCAATGTGTCAAGTCATGCACTCTGTTACCTTTATACCTTTATTTACCTTTCACAATTGCAAAAAGCACACACACACACACACCTGTTCAATGGCCTGAGCCTTGGCTCGTTCTTCCTCTTTCTTCCTTTCTTTCTCAGCCCGTCTTTCTGTTGTGGACGTCGTTTTCATTGCCAGGAAGTCAAAAGTCATCCATTCGTCTCTCTGCAGGACAGTGACAAAAGTGAGGGAGTAGTGAGACATAACAATCAAAATAACCACACAAAAATTTGCAGCTAATTAGGAACATAGTAATGCCAGAGTATGTGTGGTTATAAAGCAAAACAAATAAAGTAAAAAGTTCTTTCATTTACATCCAGAGAGGAGTTTTAATGTGTGTTTTCATGAATAGACCAATAACTAATCATATAATCATGCACTAACTGTGGGACAAGGGACCAAACTTACCTGGACATTCTGGGCAGGGCTGTCCTCTGAAGTTTTAGACTCCTCTGTAACTTGCCATGCTTTGACAGCCTGCGTCTGAGACTGAGCCTCAACCCACTCCTCCCCTGAGTCCTAAAAGAGTGACAGCAAAAATGAAGAAAACAGAATGATGAGATTAAAATTTATTTTCAGTTTCAATTATTTTTCTTCACGATAAGCATATAGTGTCATTTTTCTTGCATAAGAAAGAAAACTCCATGAAAATGTCGCACCAAAAGGTGCTCGAAATGTAACTTGAAATCTCAAAGAGAATGGTTGACGACAAAATATATATAAAAAAATTTCAAAAATAAAACTTTCACTCCAATTTGAATCCCAACTTAGTCTGGGAGAAAAGGAATTGCTTAATTTTTTACTTTTTCCCAGTGTTGCAGAATTTCTCTGACATTCTTCTGATGTTCCTCTGACAGTGTGTTTAAAGAAATGATGCAGTGGAAAGCACTCTACCTCTGAACTGCCGCTTGAGCCATCTTCTGCTTCTGTCGTCTTCTTCTCTTTCTTGGCCTTTTTCTTCTCCTTTTTCTTTTTGGATTTCTTCTCTTTCTTCTTTTTGCTCTTTATAGATCCCTCCTGTTGGATGTTCACATTTGTATCTTCAATAATTTCTTAATTTGATGTTCATGAGCATTGAGTACATTTGTTTGTCAATCCTTCAAGTTAGGGAAGAATAAATATTTCTCTTCATTTCTTTGACCGTCCAAAGTGAAATACCAAAGAAAAGTGTTTTGTTTTTTAAACTAAAAAAGAACAGCTGACTACATAATCGTAAGATCACAGTGGAAGACACGAATGTTATGAATATGCTTTAACTTGGCGGTGGAAGTGTGTGAACAAATGTTGAAATAGATTGTTTTTGGTTTGTTTTTAGAGAGAGGCATAAATGTCTGGACCAGTTGTATAATGCAAAAGAATTCTTAAGACATCTCACAACTAATTAGGCCAACTCATTATGATCCAAGATTTCAACAGTATAAGCCTTGAAAAACATCAGATTTTTCTGTTTATCTAAGAAATTATAAACATTAAATGAAAACCCTTTGAGAGTTTAAACCTTCTGCTTAAATTGTACATGATCAGCTTCACCCTCATGTTTACCAACATCTCTTTAAATCATAACAGTTAATGAGTCTTGGAAATATTGATACAATGTGTACATCACTCCAGGCTTGAAAGGTAAAAGCACACATATGCTACATAAGATGATAATGGGTTAAATGGCATGATGGTCAATTACATGATTGGGTTGTTTACAGCTGGGGTTAGAATCGCCACACTGAAACTACTGTTAAAGAAAGAGTTGATGCAACATGTCCTGATTCTTCAAGATGCAATTCATGAGGATATACTACTTTAAAAAAAAAAAAAAAAAGAAGAAGAAAAAACCCCAGCTTTAACATTTCATATGTTCTGGTGACAAATCCAAGGTGTACCTTGCCTTTCTCCTGATAGCAGCTGGGATGTGTTGGATTAAATGGGTATAAAAAAAATTGATGAATGGAGCACTTTATACAGTCCCAATTCCAGACATTGGACATTCTTTAAATTTAAACAAAATGAAAACTAAAAGACCTTGAAATCACATGAGCCAATATTTCATTCACAACAGATCACACCTAACATAACACAAATATCTAAACAGAGAAATCTTAGGCACAAAATGAGCTCATGTCAAATGAGATGCTGGGCTTTTTAATCATGTCATTTGAAGGTCTTTCAGTTTCCACTTTGTCTAAATTTATAGAACATCACAACTTATCTGGTTTTCAGGTTGCATATTGTACTTTCATTATTTTATTCAAATGTGGGGTTTAAGCAATTAGCAAACTATTCCGTTGTTTTGGGGTTTTTTACATTTCACAGACAAAACAAACTATTTTGGAAACTGATTTGCAGCAACATGTGACTTGGTATAATGTTAATCTAACCATCTACCTCACTACAACAATTAAGCACTTTCTCATGTAATAATACCGTATATGCATGAAGGTGAAAAAGAGTGCATCTTACTTCTTCTATCTGCTGCAGCCTCTGGTTGACCTCAGGTAGAATCCAAGTGTCCTCCCCTCTCTGCCTTTTCAGTTCCTTCCTCTTCTCTTCCCTCTCATACTGCTGCTTAGCCTGGATGACAGTATGGAAATAAGATGGATTACTTACCCCAAAATTAATTAACATTGTACTGCAAGTGCAGACTAGCATGAAAATTTTCATGACATGATAATATGTCAACCCAACTGAATGTAGAGTTGAACAGATGGGCTGGGCTGAAGGAAAAACAACAACTTATATAAGGCTTTTATGTATGAACATGTCTATAAACAGACATTTGGTATCATTATAAAAGGAACGACAAATGTTACATTGCCACCGGGCAGACAAAATGGTAAATATTTGATCACTTAATGGCATTCACGTTCATGCTTACAAAGAGCAAACACAGAGTTCTAAAGTCATTATTAGCCACTTCCTGTTCAGATTTAGCTTAATTAATCAGATCCATGGATACTCGTTGCTTTGGCCAGTTCAGACAAAGGTGAGCTGAGCAGATAAGGTGTTCACAACCTTTTGTTTTCATCCCATAGAAACCATCAACTGCTCTGTGCAAACAAAGCTGCACAGCAAGAAGATAACGCTCATTTGTGAAACGATGTATAAGTGCAACCAGGCTGGCCTCATCCTTAAACTGGGCATGATGAATAACTGCAATCGGGACGTTAAACAAACTTAAAATAAAGGTGCAGGTCTGCTATCTGTCTCATTCAGAGCTCGTCTCGTAATTTCCTGCCAATAATCTCTGGCAGTATCAGTTAGTTCAGACACATGATTTATCAGCCAGGTGTCAAGTCACAGGTAATGTCAACCTTCCAAGACAGAAAGAAACTAATTTCAATACAGGCTGGGACAATTCCTTAAAAAGACAAAGCTGGCAGACTAACAGTACCAAACGTTAGCTGTTAGCTTTCCTAGCTTGTTGCTTGGGGTATGATTTAAACTGTAACGGATCTCAGTAAATTACAACCACACATGCATATAAAATGGATTTTATCAAAGCCCATTGTTCGTACCTTTTCAATAGCCTCTTGTCGTATCTGCCGTTTCTTTTCCTTTCTTTCTTCGATGCTGCCCGCACTCTCAAAACTAGCTCCGTACGTCGCCATGACACTGTCGTTAATGTTTTTGTCAAGTGTCGTAGTAAGCGTCACGGTTTACGTTAACCGTCGACTGTTTTTCCCTCTACAGAAATTAAAACGAAACTTAGCAAATTTGACACCACCCTCTTGTAAACAAGCAAAAACCTCCATTAAAAATTATTATATTGGAAGAAAACTTGGGAAGATTTGCACAAGAGGGACTTCCAAGGTGTTTTGGAGTCAGAAAAGTTTATTTGTATAGCACATTTTCAGGTTCAAGACAATTCAAAGTGCTTTACATAAAACATTAAAAGCATTACAAA
>JAOXYM010000009.1:20490601-20510599 GCA_028567055.1 Leptatherina wallacei | reverse complement strand
CTGAACATATCACAGATGTATTCTGGGCCTAAACCGTTCTGGGATTTATAAACAATTAGTAGATTTTTTAAATCTATCCTCTGACTTGACGGGAAGCCAGTGTAAAGACTTTAAAACTATTGTGTGTGTGTGTGTGTGTGTATATATATATATATATATATATATATATTAAACTCATTATGTTCTGAAACATTTTATGGAAACTGTGTATGCAGCAGGTCAGAGAAATGTCAAATAAAACCTGATAAAGCTGTACTTCATACTAGGCTGAAACATGGAATGATTCTGCAGTTACACTTTGGATGACACTGTGATGTTGACATTGCATCCTCAACTCAGGCAGGACTAGTCTTTGTTTCAGCATGGTGCTTATTATTTTATCATAAGTTGTCAAAAGCCAGTGAGAACATGTCAGGGATGTCCAATGTCGGTCCTCAATGGCCACTGTCCTGCAGTGTTGAGATGTTTCCCTCTTCCAGCCCAACTGATTCAAATTAAAGGCCCATTCCTTACCTTTTCAACCTTAAAACTCCACTTTCCAGACTCAATTGATGACACAGTTTTTTTGTGCATTTCTGGAACTGTCAGAGCCCAGCAGCGTCGTGCAGCTGAAAAACCGCACTATTCAACTTTTTCATCTGGGATGCTGCCTGCCGAGTTTCGCTTTGCTCGTGCATAACACGCTAGCAAGCGGATGTAAACAAACCGGTTGTTTTGAACAAGCACCATTGCGGATTCAGCAAAGAAATGTTAGAAGACATTATTGGAGGAAGAGAAGAAACAAAAGAGAGACAGAGAAAGAATTAAGACAAGAGTCAAGATAAGACTGTTTTTTTGCTGTCTGGAGAGAGCTCACCATATAGGTAGGATGCAAGATGGATGCCAAATTAGCCATCGATAGGGGACACATCACTAAGAAAATTGCACAAGTAGTATGTCTTTAAATGGTTCTCCAAAAGCTTGTTGTTAAGTTCTGCACAAAGTTGTTGATCACCTACAAATTTTTTAATCAGTTGTTGGAGCAGGGAAAACATCTAAAACCCGCAGGATGACAGTCCTCAAGGACCAACACTGGACACTGACATATGGTGTAATAGCCACTGGTATGTAAACCAAGAGCAACACACACATTCAGACACACACATAATCTCAGTGCACGCTGTAGACAGGTGGAATACTGCATCTACACAACTCCCTCAACTTCCTATCTGTACAACAATAAATTAGAGTGGAAGAATTAATCCTTAGCACAAAGAGCAGAAATGCTTCTGTTTGACAAGAATATCAATCACATTTCCATTAAATGTATCGTGCCCCGATATTTATGTTGCAACACATCATCTGCATACTGTTTCACGTTCTAATAATAAAAGATTTCTCATTAGTTTCACATTACCTTCCAGTAAATTAGAGTTTGTTTTTTAAATAAATCTATGATGTCATGAAATAGTGTCTTTTTTCCCTTGGGTGTCAGCTCTATGGTTCCATACAACTGCCTTTTCATATACAAAAAAAAAAAAAAGGAGTTGGGACATAAAACCTTTTGAGACCAACCAAGTTCTTCCATACCAGTAATGTGGACATTGTAGTTTTAAACTTAGCTACAACTCTTGCCACAAATCATCCTTAAATCATCCTGTTGTAAAAAAGTTCAGGCTATAGCTATCACCTGCCCTGCAGTTAGACTCGCTATAAATATTTAACCAGAATTAGCACAAGGATACTTTGTGATTACTATTCCCAAAGTCAGGAGTAAATCTACTGACAGAGAACATTTTTTGGGTCGTTTTGTTTTACCCTTTCAATTGGCCTTTTTCATTTCAGTAAAAGCCACCGAATCCTCCTCGCCTCAGCACCATGATGTGTCTGTATCTGAATGTCTCATAGGCTTGAGGAGCCACAGGGATAATTTGGTCTAACAAATTGCCATCCTGCCACAGCAAATAATTATGCTTGTCTTGACAGACATCAATAGCCCATTAATCATTTATTCTGATTTTTAGCTGTCAGTTGAAACAAATATAAAACAAAACCAGCAGCTGTGAAGTAATTATTTGTTATTTGCTGAATAAATACATTAATACTTTTAATTATAAACTACCATTCTGTTAAAATTGGTCAACAGCATTGGTTTTATTTATTTATTTTTTTTTAAACACCAGTCTGTCAGCTTGGTGGGTGGAATACTCTGAGGTACTGGATGCAGTTTTATACAATATAAGATGCTTTGACAGTTATTGACAGTAATTTCTTTCCAAATATACATTCACAATGAAGCACAAGATGTACCCTGATCTGACATGAGGCAAACCCCACAGAGATGGGTGGAGTGACCCATCTCTGCCCCTAAAATTGACAAAAATTTGTGTAGCTTCAGCAAGACCTCAATATTTCAACTTCAGAAAAAAAAGGGATTTATGTCTCTTTTAATTTCTCCAGAAAGACATTACACCGCTTAGACTGTGACCATGTCCAAGAGATACAACTTCTGTCAGACACTTTAGAAAACCTAGATTCTGCTTCTTGAATGTTAACAGATCACACATAGCCTGAAGTGTCACCTTACACTGCAGCCCTTTAACTTTAAAAAGGTCAGGCATATGGTTTATAGCTATGTTGCAGAATTGTGATTTCATTGCTGACCTCCAAGACTACTAAATAAGCTAAAGAGTCATCAAAAGAAAATTTAAAAAAAACTTTTATTTAAAAGTGTTATAGTCACAGCTTGATTAATTGCTGCAGGATTTAATTCAGCAGAACTGTTTAGGCTAACTGTCAGCCCTCAGGCTGTTTTACAATTGCATGTTTGTGCCCAAAGCTTGAAGCCCACACAGTGTGAAGGACTTCGTTCATCTAGCGAAAAGGCTACAGAGAGACTAATTTCAACGAAGTCCACCAAAAACCAAAGAAAAAATCTCACAGAGAAAATAAACTTATGCACAGGACAGCTTTATCCTTTAAAAAAGGGATGTCCACCGATGAGTCAAGGAAAAAGCACAAGAGCGAAACTAGAAACATATATAATGGCTAGATGGCTACAAAAAGTCAGATATGCATCAGTGTAAAGCTTGGATTTACAACAAACATGTAACCATCAAGGGACCTTTTAAGTCACAACAGCAGCAAAGATTTTACAAACTCTTTCAATTTATTTCATTGCATAACAATCCTACACATGACAGATGATTTAATTTAGTATTTCTACCTCAAAGATCCCATTTCTTTACCCGGATAGTTACTCTAAATGGTCAGTCTTTCTCTAACACAACACACCAGTTACCCTGGTCATGATAGCTGGTCTGCACTCTGACTCCAGCCACCTGACCACACAGCTGCTCCAGTTCCCCTAGTTGGAACACGTGGTAATAGCGATGAAAAACAGGTACTGAAGGGTTCCCTGTCTCAGACTTTGAAGTACAACTAGAGGCCTGAGAGGCTTCACTACTTGGACTGGGTTTATTTCCTGGACTGTGTGGGTCAGGCTTTGGTCCAGATGACATACTTGACTTAAAACCTGGATTGGGGTCAGCTCTGGAACTTAACCTGCAGGTTGATTCATCTTCACCTTTCATTGTTCCCCCTTTCAGATGCCAGGGAACCAAAAGGTCCTGGGAATTAAAAGCTGTGCGATTAGTGTGCACACTAAGCTTGCCTTCGCCAACATCCTGCATGCTGTCAGTAGGATTGGAGTAGTGTCCTAAACTGCTGGGGGTATGGCCACTTTGTTCTCTTTGAGGGTCATGCCTGTCCTCTGATGGGTTCTTAGTGGGACTGTCAGCTCCATGAGGCTCTTTGTTATGGACTTTGAGGTATTTGGACTTCTGCTTGTTGAACTCTTGTTCAAAAGCCCAAACATAGATAAGCGCCTGACCTCCAGGCTTCAAAAGTCTCACCAGCTCCTTCACTGCTTCCAGTCGGCGGCCCTGCAACACACACAAACACTTCATTAGACTATTTCAATCTGTCAGGGTCCAAAACTCCAGAAAACTCAAAGTCAAGGACTCAGAATAATAGTTTGGTTTGAGTAAAAATTTTGGGCAATTTTGTTTTAAGCAAAGAAAAAAAAAAAGTTCTGTGATTCTAGGCCTGAAGTCCCTCTTACATAAACTGGTAGGGAGGTTACTCAGGTATATGTTAAAACTTAAATAATGATTCAATTTTAATATTGAAGTACGTGCTATTTGAAGGAGCTAATCTTGCAACTGCACAGATCTATTTTTAGCCAGGAAGGATGTTGCATCTTTCAAACTTTCAGGAATCAAAGGGACTTTTTATTTTCATGTTATGTTGAAAGCAAATCTATTATTACATCACAACAATGTTCTTTGTTGAAATATTTATGGATTTCAATCCCCTCAACTTAGAGTTCAAACAAGGACATTTAAAGGAGTTGAACATAGAGGACAGAGACACATGTCTATTAGATATGTTTTTGGGGAGTTGAGTTTTGCACAAGGTTCGTGAACAAGCATTTCTGTTTGAGTGCACTTGTATTAAGCAGATGTCACCTATTATTTATTGCCTAGGCATGTAATGCACATACCTGTGTAGAAAAATGGTGTATGACAGCTATGGAGATGCAGGCGTCACAGGAAGCTGTTCGCAGAGGGACGCTGAGAGCGTCTGATAAAAATGCATGGAACCCCCTCTCTGCACAGATCTGGATAAGAGTGCTGCTACGGTCGCATCCCACCTGAGATGAGGCAAATGGATGGTGAGTTGAACTCAGCAAGAACACAGCTGATAAAAAGAAAAAAGCAAAGAGGACCTGACTAGACAGAAGGAAGAGGAAGTACAGAAAAATGAAAGAGGGACAGATTAAGTGGCAAGAATCCTTTAAAAGAGACAAAGGGTGGAAGAAAATGTAGAGGAATGTTTGAGGGAGGAAAGCTAGAAAGAAATTAATAACTGAGAAGGAGGGGAGCTGCTGGATGGCATTGCTAATAATTTTCAACACATTCAGTCTCAGAGAGCAATCCAATCAAGCTTCATACCATCTCATCCCAAAAGCGACAGAGGTGATAAGAGATGGTGAGATTTACTACACACACGCACCAGCGGACACACACGAGGTCAGCCATCCTCATTTCAATTAAAGCTGAGAATATTAACAGTGTTAAATGGCAGCAGGAATAGCTGAGGCGGGGAACAGGAGATGGAGAGAAAGAGGAAAGGATTAAAGCGCAGGAGAGAAGAAACCAAGGTGAAGAGGAAATTGGGGGAGAAAAAAAGAAAAAGTCAGAAAATTGGTGTGTGACCTGCATAATCAGTGTTCTCAGTGATGATTTATTACAGCTACGGTCTGCGTCAGGATAAGCTGCTTACACGCACCTCCAAATCCCAAACACGAATATCCCCGTGAGCATACGTAAACAGAAAATTAGGATATTACCATGGAAACTGAGCTAATGCAAAGATGACACCCAGCAGAAATCAGAGGAAGAACATGGATCTCACCCTTTGATATGTTACTGATCCATACATTTTGACTTCGAGTGAACTGTAATACCGGAGCAGTATCAAAAGCATGTTCTATGTCACCATCTTGAGGAAGCAGAGCAACTAGAACCTTCTGCACAAGGAGGATGTAATGATGCAAAACAAACATGATTCTGGAGCAGATACATCTGGCCTATGCAACCCCCAACTGGCTGCCGAGGGCTTCACGCAGCTCTTCAGTCTAATTTTTATGAGAATGCTGAGCAATGAAGCTGTGAACGCTGCAGTGTTTGCTGATGCACAATTCAGTGCTGGAAGACTTCAGTTCCATTCGGCTGCTAAACTATAACTCCTGAAGCTTTGTTTCATTACTTTACAATGCAGAAAGTTAAACCAGTAATATTTAGACTGCAAGCCTATTTAATTTGCAAAGCACAAGAAATAGGGCTTAAAATGTAGATTATCAGCTTCAATTTGAGAATGATAACATGCAAACTGGGGGAAGGGTTTAGGAATCATTATCTTTAAATTCTTTTTTTACATTCAATCTAAATGGGAGAAAGAATCCAAAACAAACATTTCAAAATAGGATTGACTGAACATCTGCAAAAAGCAACTACGCACCTCAAATTCAGGTTACAAGAAGGAATTTAGATTTGCTTAAATAAATGCATACGAGGGTCATTAATAAATGGCTCCTGTACGCATTTTCATAAATGGAATGAAGGTTTCACATATCAGACACTGTGTTTCAACTAACCTAGCTCCGCAGCAGGCAAAGCATGATGAACGTACAGTCTAATGTGCTCTGGAGCCCCTCCCCTAGAGGAACGTATACCGGAGTTTATGAAGGGAAACACTTATGTCATGACAATCTACACTGTTTATTATGAGGTTAAGACGGCTATTTAGAAGTTACAGCCAAAGATCAGTCACTTCAGCTACTGCAGTACTGCGCACTATGGAAGAAAAAAACATAAATGTAGCAAAAGGCGACAGGGCCAGCCACACCACAGCACACGGCACGGCAGCGCCTTATACCGCATCGGAAGTCGTGAATCGTTTCATTTCAGCATTGTCTCAGGCGTAATGTAAAACGGAGAAAGAGGAATGTAAAAAAGAGACTGGAATAAATACGCTAGGAGAAATAAATAGAGAAATGCAAGACTGGAAATAATGAGGACATACATGTGACTGTGAAAACAAAAAAGTGTCAATAAATAAATAAAAAGATTAATAAATACTAATTTCAGATGAAAATAGAATACAGAAATGAATAGTTTTGGAGATAAGAAAATGTTAAAGGGAAACAAAATAAATAAATATAGGCATAAAAATAAAGGAGGGGAAATTTTTTTTTTTTTTTTAAATCACCAAATGATAAATAAATTGAACTGAAAATGACATGGAAAAATAAATAAATAGGAGTATTAACGCAAAGTTAGATTAAAACAAGTGAAAATGACAAGAAATATATAATTACCTCATGTTTAATAGGTTACTGAATGGAAAAACTATTTTTTTTATCTTAATGCATTGGCAAATCATTCTGTTTATTGAGCTATTTTTATATTTCTGTATCTATTTTTTTTGGGGCAGTTTTAGTCCTTTTTTCAGCTTTTCCAAAGCCCTGCTCAACTTCTGATTGGTTAGTAATTTGTTTAATTGGGAGCAAAGCAGTGCTGCACTCCTACCCTTGGGGTAGATGAACAATGGTCCACAGAAGCGCACACATTATTATATCTCCTCCTTTTTTCTGGGTTGCAAAAATTCCACACGCTGGAAAAAAAAACTTTAAGCCCTGTTCAACCAATCAACTATGTTGCATTTATTTTCCAGGAAATTACCAACCTTTTATTGTTCAGCCATAAAATAACACAAGATAAAATGTACAATAAGTCATGTTATATCCCACCAAACATGTTCAGATGGCTATGTTGTGTTCCTGACTCTGGTCAGAAACTGTTTCCCAGTTAGAGGCAGACATGACGATAGTTCCTATGTACCATCATAACTCAGATGGAACATCTACTTGTTTTGATAAACAAAAAAGACATACAAACATTCATGAATGCCATTTTTTAAATCTACAAATAGGTTTTACTATTTATCATTCTTCACATTCTTCTTATTGAATTACATTTTTGTATCTGACCATCTCTTATTGTTTTTATTGTTTTATTTACCAATAAAGCACTTTGTTCAAGTTTTTAAATGAGCTCTGGAAATAAATGTTACTGTGACATTGACCATAAATTGTATTCTTGTTTCAGAGTTTTTACACTGGAGACAATTTAAGGCTTAAAAAAACGCTGGTTAGTTGGAATGATGGTCACCTCAGTATCACATTAATCTAACATACGATGACACTCACTGTGACCAGCTGTGGGTTCACGCCAAGGTATTTTCCATTTCCACAGCCTACGTCAGCTAGCACGCTGCCAGGTGGAAGCGAGGATAGGAAGTGGCAAACGCGAGGCCAGGGGGTGTGGCGAGTACTGCTGAAGTGGCAGGCAATGGCGTCGTACACACGGTGCACATACTCCTCCTCCAAACGGGCTGCATCGGCATGGCAACTGGGAATTGAGGGGAGGGATGGTGGAGATGGCGAGGGTGCTCCCTGACTGTCACAAGCAGAGGGGAAGGCTGGAGAGATGGAGGAGATGTAAGGTGATAACAGGTTACATGGATTTAAATCTTGTTTCCCCAAAGGGAAACATACAAATATACAGACTCACACAGTTACAGCATCCTCCTGTGTAACTGACAAGGCAGATGTTCTCACAGGGAATGCAGATATAAACACCAGTAGAACAACTTAAACTACTTTTAGTCACACTACTGATTTGTCCTTTTGATATGTGTCCCACTCACAGCCATATGTGCTCCACAGATGTTGATACACTTAAAGAAAATTAGGGCAACATTTACCCTGAAAAGGTCTATATTGCCTCACATTTACCAAATATGGCTTGTCTAGCAGACTTTTAAGTAGAAAACATTCTCACCACAGCGGCACGGTTCATGTCTGATCTTGCGGAAAGTGAAAGACGTACGAGTGCCCCTCTTGCTCAAAGTGAGACTGCTTTGGGTACCCAGGTCAGGCGTTGTATGAGCAGCCGAATGTGGCTCCCACGCAGGCACCATGTCAAACTTCCTTGGGGTAATCCTGACAGATGAAAGGGGACACTTGTTTTTAGTTTATATATCTCAGCCTACTTTAACAAATACAACAACCTTGAGCACTGAAGCTAAAAAATGTGGAGGTGACATAGCTCATAAACTATAGATTGTGTAAGAGAAGGACAATCAGTCTGACGCAGTTTAGCTCACCCGTGTGTCCAGAGGTATCTGCTTTCTCCCTTCATCACCAGGAGGCTCCTTCCTGGCAACACCACGGCAACGACACAACCGTCAGGGTGACGGAACTCCATCACTGTCTGTGAGAAGAAGCAGACAAGCAACAATTAGCAGCAACAGAGTCACAGAACAGTCCCAATCTAAGGATGTTATGTTGAGGATTGTTATAATAATTTACAGAGGAATACAAGAATTATCCAATTTTCACAACCCTTTTAAAAACACAAAGTTCAAATGTGTTTCTCAAGTTTCGAAATTTAAATCTAGACTGAAAAGAGTTCAGAATATTGTTGAAAGTATTAAAACTTTGAAAAAGACTTAAAACTTTTGGTATTAATGCCAAAACTCCACTTAAGCCACCCAATCTACTTATTCTGACATTTATAATCCAGAAAGTTTGTATCAAACTGAATATTCAATTAATTATCATCATTTAGATGATGTCCATCCAGAACTACAGTATGAATACAAATGCTGGCATCAGACTTCCATCAATATATGGCGTGTGTGTGGTGTGTCTCATAAGCAGCTCAAGCAGCTCCACCCAACACTGCTGTTTGATCCTAATGTTTCCTTACAGCACATAACAGCACAAGCTCTGCTGGGAAATTACATCCACACAATTTCAAACAGCATCTCTCAAAGTTCTGACAGCAGGAAAATTGGATTTTGTGAAGTAGAGGTGTGTGTGTGATAGAGAGTGAGACAGACATGGGCTTGTGTTTGAATGTGAAAGAGACTGCAGCTCAGACAAATGATCAGATCTTCCCCTCGGACAACAACTGAACACAAACACACGCATGCACACACACAGAGGCAGGACGAGACTCAACTGTTCATCTAAGGAGTATCAACCAATCAATGAACCTGGTGGAATGTGACTAAATCAATGGTGATGCTGGCAGCTAAGCTTTCATACGAGACTATTCATCAGTCTCTCTCTCACACATGCAAAAACACACACACATTCAAGTTCATCTTTGGGAGGACATCAAATGATATAATGCAATTCCTCGCCCATTTCCCTTACTGTAACCTTAATCTAATTTTACTTTAAGTCCTGAATCTCTCCAATAGCCTGTTTGTTTTGTCAGAAAATTCCCTCTCTCTCTCTGACCCAATCTGGTCCTTGGCAGGCCATAAAATTAGGTAAATACAACCTTTAGATGAACAGCACATAAATAAACTGTGACAAGATGTAATAAGTCATCTGTTGTTGTTCATGTGAGGTTTTCTTTACTCAATTTGAAGCTGTAACAGGGACCAGATGTGTTTTTTTTTTATAATGTGCTGAAGTGTAAAACTTTACAACAAAAAAATTGTTTAATTTCTGATTCACAGATTTCCTCCTGACATCGTTCCTCCATTTTCAAATGGGATCAGTTTCATCAACTATGTGCAACTAGATGTAGTCTGTGTGAGCATATCATTTTGTTCACATGTAAGCTCCATGTTTATGGTGCAGAGAGACTGGTAAAGACATCAAGCATCAAGATACTCAGGTCAGCAAAAGAAAGACAAGTTACATTTAGACTAAAACCATTTAGGGAATCACAATCATGTATCATCTTGTATCTGTTCTTTCTTAACTAATTGTAGTCTCCCTCTCTACTTCCTGATAAAAATTTTAAAAAATCATGTAAAAAAAATTATTTTTTCTCTCTGCAATTGTGTGAACTTACAGAAAGTGTACCAAGCAATTAAGAAGAACCCACACCAGTCTTTATGCTCACGACAATTTAACAGTGGGACAGCTCTGAGATCTTGAGCATCCAGCAGGATTAAAGTCTGAGAGTCAGTGATTCTGAAAATAATAACCACAACCAGAGCTTTGTGATCCAGCTGAACATGTCCACAGATAATCTGGCATTAATAATACACTGTAGGGCTGCAGGATGCTGGGGAATGGAAAAAAGATCTGATGTTGTAATGTTTCATTTTGCATTCTAACGTTAACTACCAGTCAGACATTTGGACACACCTACCTATCAAATCTGGCAGGTAAGTATGTCCAAACGTGTGACTGGTAGTGTATATATTGTCACGATAAAAGAAAACAAAAAAACTAATAGCTTACAAATTCCAATTTAAATTATTAAGAAATCATCCTATTAGCATATTTCCATCAAACTGATGATGTGTTCATTTTGGAATTATATATTCCTTTCCTGTGTTTTTATTTTACTCATTTCAATGTATGCACACAGAAACTAAGTCCAGTAAATAAGCAGTTAAAAAAGGAACATGTCTGTACATTAAGCAAAATGTAAATTATTTTTAATTCGACAAATTCATATAAACATGATATAAAAACACTTTATTATGCAACAAAAATGTTTGAAAAGTACCTTATCTGAAACCTTACCTTTAAGAATTCATAATGAATCAAATCACATCAGAATAAACACTGTATAGCCAAACAAGAGTAAAGTACATGTTAAAACTGTAACTGCTCTCAATAAATCTTTTTTTAGGAACATCAATTTAATTCCCAGTGTCCTTTGTCCCTTGATGTGACTTCCGTATTCTTTTTCAGCGGCCCAAATCTCTACTGAATAAGCAAGGAAAATGAGCGCACTGCATTTCACACAAACACACACATTCAGTCTGTCAGTCTGTAAGCGTGGCAGATGCCGCGACAGATGACACCTGATTGCTAACAGACTAGCCTCTGCTTTCCAGTCAAGTAGGGACAGATGGGAGTTCATCTTCAGCAATCGGCCTAAAGAAACTAAATCTTCAACATTGTTCCATTTAACAACACCTGGAATAATCAAACCCATCCAAAGACTAAATGTTGAAGGGAAAATCTCTTGCATGTATCTTGTGTTCATTCACTTGTCCCAAAATGTCTAATAGCTATATTATAAACTGTCAATTACTAAGCACAGTGAATAAGGGAGTCTGACAGTTTGTCGGGAATAGTGAAAAGAATGAGATGTAGCAAGAAGGTAACAAAATCTTCTCAGTAATATCACACGGACACAAGATCCGAACCTACTGCACACACAAACATACTAATGACAGCATCCTGAGACAAATGAATCACAAGTTAATTCATTTGACCAAACCAGGACATGGAAGGAATTACACTAAAATAAAAAATCTTATTATGGGACCATTAGTTTTGTTTTGACTCTTTAAGTGTAAAACTCTGATTTCAGACAATAATGATGCACAACAAGATCAATCTGGCGATGACAGTGATGTGTAAACACTTTTACCTTTGCCCCCAAACTCAGAGACAGGATGGTGTCCTCAAAGGCAGAGTGAGTGTCCACATGAGGGGGAATACCTGATCATATTGAAAACAAAAAGACAGGATGAAAAATCCCCAGAACAAAAAGGTAAGAAGTGAATTTGAAAGTCAAATCACTAGGTCATTTAGTAATGCAGTTTAGATTATATGGTTAAATCAAGACAACAGTACAGTGTTAAACAACTGTGAGGGTCCAAGGACATTCATCATTCCTGGTTGCTGCAACTTTGAAAGGTTCTGCTGCCACCTTGTGGTATCAATAAATAAACTGCTCTTTTGATAAGTAAAGTACAGCTAAATATTATGCATGAAAAAAAAAACTTTCATAATAAACTTTTTTTAATCATTAGCCTCTAAAATATACGCATTAACTGAAGAGCTACAGTATATCTAATCCTTTAAACGTCTCTTAAAAAGTTTTCCTGATTGCTGTGTATTTTAAACTCCTGCTGCGTGTATGAGCTAATGTTTAAAGAGTGGAAGCACCAAAAAACACCTTCAGAAAACATATAAAATGGGAGCATCAATGGTTTAAACAAAACTATGGTCTTGGAGACAAGGGGTTGTTTTTTACAAGATACTTGTAGGCAAAACATTAATAAGAAAGTCCTGACTGATTTTTACCAGACTGGCAGATGAACTAAGGGCTCTGTATAAAGTAACATGGGAAGCAGAGAAAAAGATTTGAATGACAGAGGAAGAACACAGTATCAAATGTTTGAGGTATGAACTGTGCATCCACTAACTTATTATTGTAAAGGAAATGCTGATAGAGGAACAAAACTTGCCTTTTCATTAGACTCCAAGTAAAATGTAGGCAACTTTTACTAAACAGCACTACTAGAGGCTGCGTGGGAACAAGGACCCGGCCACTTGCATATTTTCTGGAAGTGCACAAAGATAAGGCTATTTTAACAGCTCCCTGTTTAGTCTCTTTTTTTATGTTTTGGCATATGAAACCTGCCATGTCACATGACAAATCTTGGGAATATTCTGGATGTGATCGCCTCATCTTAGAGCTGATTGGTTTAGATGTTTTCTAAAAGCTTGAGATTTTGAAAGTTCTTTCTTTCATAAAGTAAATCCTGTGCAGTTTTTTTATTGTTTGGTGAAAGAGACAGAAAGCTGTGATATTACAGATCAATCATTGCATTAGTCTACTGAATATTAAAGGCCTATAAGACTGAATTAATTGTTAAAGTGGAGGAATATGAAGATTTTAAAGTAGATGTGAAATGCTGATTGTCTGATCATGTCAAACCTTAATGTTGAAAACTGGATTGTAAGAAAAACTTCTTACTTACAATGATTTTCTGGCTAATTATGGATGTGTTAATGCCTATGTGTGCGGCGAAGTCAGACAGCTATTAGAGAGTAGAATAACTCACCCTGTCCAGACTCATACTGGTTAACAGTCAGCTGATCTGGCATGAGGCTGATGTGTCCTTTCTTTAAACACCGCTCCAAAACAGGCAAACACTCCTCAGGAAGACCTTTAATCACAGAGGCACACACTCCACTGAACATTCTTCTTAATTTCATTCACAATATTATCAAGCATCTAAAAACACAGTATATAATGGGAGAAAATTTCAGAACATCAGGATCATAATCATCAAGTGAGATGTTAACATGTTTGACAGAAATAATGTCAAAACCTGACAGAAATCGACTATTAAAACTCAGATTGAAGGAAAAAAGATTTAATGTGGATTTAAAAGAGGAAAAAAAAAGAGAGAGCGATTAAGCTTACCGGCAGGTAATGGCTTATCCTTGTCCACATTGTTGTTGCCGTAGCAAAATTCAAAGCCATAATGTTTCACTTTTCTGTGCTTCAAAGCTTTTTGAGCTGAAACAAATTCAAATATTTGGAAATTAGACAATTGTGTTTGTATCCTTTGTTTAAATTGAAACAACCTTTAAGAAGTTAACTGTATAAACAAATACTGTCTGTCATGTAGTGTGAGGATATTTTGTGTAATTCTACAATTATAAGCCCAAATTTCTCAAAAGAACTGCAAAGGCCAAATGCATGATTTTGAAGATTCATTACTCCACTTGCAAGCACTATGGGCAAAAAATTATTTTTCTAAAGATGCGTTTTGGCTTTTGTCAGCCTCTTTACACTGATGTTAGGGTAATTTATAAAGACTAATATTTTCAGGGAGGAACAAGCATTGCAGCCTAACTAGAGAAACTAATAAAACATACATGCACCTGTGACCTCCTCTTGAGTGGTGGACCAGTCAACAGCAGCGAGCAGCAACGCTTCTTCCTCTGGAGACACAAAATCCTCCACCAAGAGTAAACCTTCTGGCAAAGGGACATCCGCCTTCTTTTTATAGATTACTGGGCAAAAACATACATAACACACACAGTGAGGCTTAAAATGCAGATTACAAAAACAGGTTTCTTATTGTCAAGGAATTCAAGATTAATCATCTTCTTAAATGTAAAGTTCAATGTAGGTTTGTATAGTCCATACCAAAAGAAACTTGTAGTTAAGTGTGAATATCCAATGAATGAGTCTACCTGAGTCTACATAACTGAGGTAGAGAGTGACACTGTTCTCCCCACATTGCAGCTTCTGTCCATTAAGGTGGATGTGAGCTTTCTGGGCAATGTCTTCACATCTGGAAACACAACAATAGAAACAGAGTGAGTCTGAAACCAACATTTGTGTCTAACACTGTTTTTAAAGTTTAAACTGGTACTAAAATAAATGCAGTTCAACTGATACTTTAACAATATTTTGCAGTAGATTAGAGGTTTATTTTGCATACTACTACTCAAATCCACTTAGGAAGCCATTGAAGGCTACAGCAGGAAAGGAAAGACATTAAGCACCTGACCAGGACATGCTTCCATAGCTAATTAAGTAGCCTCTCTAAATGCTCCAACTTTACCTGTATGTGACAAAAGCATAGGGCTTGTGAGGGGGCATGACCAGGCTCTCCACCTCTCCCATCTCGCTCAGGGCTGCAAGGAGCTCCTCTCGGCTAACGTTGTTCCCCAGCCCTCCGTTGGCCACCACCAAGCTCTGCAAATGGGACATTATTTTAGTCGATTTCATACCGAGTACTGTCTCTAAAGTTACTATAAAATATCAAATAGGCAACTTAAGTGCAACATTCCCCTTTTGCCACTTTCTAATAAAACCTGTTATCCAATTTTAACTTTAAAAAATCCTTTCAACATTTAAAGCAAATAAAAACTTTAAAAACTGATACATTTTCTATTGTACGTCGTATACCGGAAAAGGTTTTTAAAATATTTAACAGGTTCAGCAGCGAGAATTACGTTTTTCTAAGCTAACTCTTCTTCGACGTGCCTAACAATTATTTCAATAAATATTTTTATGAATAAATATTTTGCTGGTTTTTAGTTTACCTTAGTGGGCTTCGGTGCTGTGTCGATGCCTTCATGCTTCAGTAAAGTGTGACTGGCTTTTAATTGTTTTCTTAACACTTTTTTCTCCTCTTTACTCTTTCTGACGGCCCTCACGTTATTTTCCCCGTTAGAGTCCATGGTACGTTCTCTTAACCCGTCCGGGTGCAACATGGAACATGGACAGTCATTTTCCATTCGTTTCCGCAGCAAATGGAAAATGACTATGGGGCCACAAAATCACCAAATGATAAATTAAGAACCAAATGAGCCACAAAACAGCAATGAAGAGATACATAAAGAAGTAATTACAATTAATGTAATTCATTTAAAGCCCACTGTGTCACAAAATGAAGGATGCCAACTTTGCCAAAGTAGAATTTGCCTGTGATTCAACCATTCTGACTGCATACTGATAAATTCGATGTTTACAAACGAAAATGTAAAATAATGTGAAGATCAGTGTATTGCTCACTCTTGATTTTTCACAGCTGGAGCAACAGAGAATAATTCTACAAAGTCAAATGTTCTCAATGTTATTTTGCCATTTTGTCAAATGTACTTTTAACTGGCAAAGAGCCGAATAGTCACTTAATGCATTTTTTTAGGTCCCACTTGTCTCCTCTTTAATTTTTCTCTTTTTCTGCTTTTTGTTTAACAAAATCAAAATGAGTTCTTTATCAAAAGACTTCAAGAACACATTTGTACATATGCTTCTTTCCAAAGAACACAGTATGATACTCTGCTCTTACATGCAAAAATAAAAACAGTAGTCCTTGTTTCATAAAAACAAAACAATGGTAGTATTTGGTATAGGTGTTTTATTATAGGTTAGTATGTTTGGCTACCTATGATAAACAAAAGAAAGTGTGAGGGTCTGATGCATTGAAAGGGTCTCAAACCCCACTTCACTGTCTTCTATACAAATGGATGAGCTGGCATTTTACAGCATTCATGCTTGTTTTTCTTGATGTTGGCTCAAAAATCCTAATCTTGCACTGAGCCATAATTTCGGGTTTTAGATTAATTTAGCAAAATTAACCTTTCAGTCATCATTGCAAAGTTTCTTATTTAGTAATCATATCTGGCCCGTGGCAGAAAAAGTTGGACTCAGATAATTGAGAAATAAATTAAATTTATGTGATGGACTCTGTTCAAACAGCAGTTAGTAATGAAAAAACCAAGTCAAACATTCTGTTTACTTCTAAAAATGTATTTGAAGACCCCTGATGTAAAGAAAAAATATGCATCTTTCTTGGTCATTACTGGCATCGTAATATATTTTGGTCTTTGTGTTTCCCAGATACTCTTACAGCACATGTATTTTACTGGCAACGCATTATTCTCATATTTTGTTATCTGTTGCCATGTGTGCTGCCCTTTGGCTCCATTAACAGAGCCTTCATTTAAACTCTGGTGGTAAATTCATTTGGCATGCCTCCCAAATCTCCCAACAAAGATGTTCCATGTATCGTGCTGTAGGCCCTGCTAAGTTGATACAAAGAAAGTACATTTTCATGAAATATCAGACTGAACTTACATTTTGGCAACTGAGGATAAACGTGAATTGCCTGAGAATTAATAATATAATGGGTTACTTATTTTTCTGTCCATAATTTTTTTCAGTCTGCTCTGTTCACTCTTCTGTTTCCTCCCTCAGTGGGCCCAACTAGTTCACACCGAACTAGAACACACAGAGACACACACACACATACACACAGCCAGATTAATGACCTCTACAGCCCCTTTGGGTATGAAAGTGTGTCTGAGCATGTAAGTATCTTTCCGCCTGTGAGCAGTTGTTCATCCATGTGTGCACATGGATTTATGCATGGATGTGTTGTGCAATCAAACCCTCACCTGTCTTCAGCCATCTCAGTGCCATTCTGAGCTGTTGGCCAGTGGGAACCCCCTTAACAGCACCCTGTTTAGTCTGCAAAACAACAGCTGGTCAGGCAGGAGAGCATGCTGCTGCTTTCTCTAACATGAAAACAATACTCTGGACCTTTTTTTTCAAAGCACTCTCATACAATCTTCACTCATTTATCACCATTGGGTGACATTTATCACTGCAGGATATCAAACAGATGTCCCACCTGGAGTTATGAAGGTTTTTTCCTTTTAGTTTTTAGCATTTAAAACTCATGATAAACCATTTTCATTCAGCATACCAAGATGAACATCTGTGTCATTGTGAACCTGATGCTGTTTTGTTGTTATTTTCAACTTTTTAAAGAATCCAATCAGTATAAATGTCAATGGATGCGAGTCAACAGCATACCAATCGGAAATGTGAATAAAGCTGTGAAAACTTGTTTGGGAAGAAATGTTTCTTGCCATGCAGAGCTCAAGGGTAGATTCACCTCAAGCAGCCAAGTCCTTAAAAAGCAGCGTACCAGAATTGTGTGGAATCACCTCTGTAAGCTGATGTAAGTCAACACCCTTTAGATGAATGGCCAGTAGCCACTAGCTAAACTCCTGTTGCTGGCATCTCTGTATTCTAATTAGTTAGGGCTGCAGGACAAAGATGGATATACAAAAATATTTGATGCTGTCTTTTAAAACAATGGTGGTAATATCACTCCATACCACTGAGATTAGCTGAGATTCCTAAAAGTTGACTGTGAGTTTAAGATTATTACCATTCTTTGTGCTGGTATGAAACCACCTTAGGGAACATAGACATCTTTATTATTACTAATTCCGCCTGTGTTTTAAGTACTGTAACAAGACATACATGATACAGCCATGTGATCATGTGAAGCAAGGACATCCCTGGCCTAATGATCCCACATGGATACAAACCCTGCAGTATGAATGTCCTATGCTAATTTATAAGACCATCACTCCAACTTCCTTTTGCAGAAACCCTCCTATTCAATATTTGAATATGCCCATGTTCTTCTTTTTCCATGTCCTTTTCCAGAAACATGGAACAATTTACTTTTGACATCAAATTACAAAATTTAATTAATCTTATTGTAATAATGTATCTACACAATAATTGATTTTTTTTTATCAAGTCTGTTGTTATAAAGAAATATTAATGCTGCTGTGATTTCATTTGGCAACTGTCTTTATTTTTCCATGATTTGAATAGCTGGAAACTTTCCCCCTCACTAGATGTTACTTCATTATAACCTGTCATTTTTGTTACATGTGTGCAAATAAACACACACTCACACACACATGCACCTAAATACCAACATGAAGCATCCCAGAATGCATGGAATGATGTCTCTGAGGCCTTGTTGACACTCCGTTTCCACTGATTCAGAGGGCAACCCTGCCAACCCTTGCCTATCTTAAACCCATCCACAGCTGCTGGAGTGGGTCATGGTCCACCCGGCTCTGAGATGCCTGCATGCCCTGCTCTGCATTATTCAATCACTCTAGCAAAGGATCTCCATGACAATGGGAATCCCTGGGTCAAATAGCTGTTGGTCTGAAGCTGGCAGAGCAGCAGCAGGATAAAATTGCAGCCTTTTTGATCTGTTAAGTCCTCTGGGAATGACCTTGGAATCCTTTGATGGAAATGTTCAAGAGAGCTGTGCTAGTGCTTTGTCCTGGCGTGGCCCAGAGAAGGTGTGTGTGTCAAGGGGGTTTAACACTTGCTCAAAGATAACACAGCTCTTAGCAGCTGTCGAGTGTGAGATGAGCTGAGAACTTTGCTGTTGTGAACTGTCAAAACCCCTTTCATAGTGCCAGAGTAACAAAGAGAAGAAGCATATAAAAAGCCAGTTGGTGTTGCCAACATAAGCACAAAAGAGGGAAGATCAAACAACTTCACTATATGGGGAAAGTTTTTGTCGGTATGTGATAACTCTTATGGATGGAAGCTAATTATGCAGCTTAGCTTAGTGTAGTTTAGCTCTGAAAAAAGGGGGAAACAAGCAGGTAGCTTTGCCCAAAGGTAACAAAATCCAACCACCAGTGCTGAAAGTTAAAGCTGACTGATTATGTGTTTAGTCCATATTGTCACACATCTAAGATATATTGAATTTTAATCCTGTGCCCATCGATCTGAGTGTGCTCTGTTGAATGGAAAATATTTTTTTTCAGCATCTTTTCATCCATCAGTCAAGTGAAACTGTTTAATGATGGGTGGTAATAACTGAGCAGGTTATGTGCAATGCTAGAAATCAGGACCTTGTGAAAAAAAGGAGGAACACTCTTAGATTTTTCCAAACACTACAACCAATATATGCCTCCATCAACCTTCTGGATGCCTCCAAATGGTATAAAAACTGGCTACCACCAAGAGAACTTATGTTACAGCTGCACTTCACTCACTTCCATGTTTCACAGCATGGCTAATCTCTGATCAGCTCCTTGTGGAACTGTTGCATTCGTAGAAATTCTGCAGCTTCATAAAACTTTGTTTGCTTAACTTGTCCATTAGTTTAATTTTTTCATTAAATCCCTCTAAAAGAAGCAGACATTTTAAAAGGTAAAAGTCTAAGATTAAAGTTTTTACCATATAATATAATATAATATAATATAATATAATATAATATAATATAATATAATATAATATAATATAATATAATATA
>JAOXYM010000009.1:20468437-20481212 GCA_028567055.1 Leptatherina wallacei | reverse complement strand
AGATAGATAGATAGATAGATAGATAGATAGATAGATAGATAGATAGATAGATAGATAGATAGATAGATAGATACCTGAAGAAATCGCTACATGCTGCAAGAACACAGCGATGACAGGGGAAGCTATGTTCCTGGACTTTGATGGTGAAGTCAAACAGCAAGCCTTGTTCCCTGAACAATCTGAGCACGTTCAGCAGCTGCAGCCCATGAGACTGAGACACCCGTAGCAGCGTCCGCCTCTCTGGAACCCCATTGCATTTTGGAGCACTGTCAGGTATACTGCTGGAAGGGTTGCTGCTGCTGGGAATGTGGGAGGTGGTTAAACCAGCAGATGACTTCTGAGGTTCATCCATATTACTCAAATCTAACATTATGAAAAAAGAGAGAGAGAGAGTGTGTGAGAGAGAGAGAGAAATCAAAATGTATAATACCCTTTACAATCATAAGGATTAAATTGCACTTGAGACTATACAACTTTTGGTGTGACAGAGGGTGGGTGACAGGGATGAGGTAGGAAAATGCTAAATATCTAGTTCAGTTCACCAAATCTGTAACGGTCTCTACCATCTCTACCATAGAGGCATATGTCACAGAGTCTGGCTCATTCAGTACAGTTGTTCAGAACAACATTAAAACTGTTACACACGTGTTTCTGTTAAAAGCCCATGTGAAAATACTAATAATTTGTCAAAAGTGGAAAAAGTGCAACTTACAGTGTCAGCACCTCGGACAGCTCTTACTCATGTCGCTCCAACTTCCGGAAACGTGAAATCACGCGAGGATTGAGTTAGCCTGCTTTGTCTCTTATTTGGCCGGCTGTGCGTTTAGTTGCAGATATTTTCCGTGGAAAAATTCTCTGTTTTATTCATGAGAATACATCGTTTTTCACCACAACATCTCCCCAATCTGTGTGCGTATGTGCACCTCTTTGTGTTGGTAGAGGCGCAATGACAGCTGGGAACTGCAGTTCTCTTTCCCACCAAAAAATGGCTGTTCGTTGGCAAAACTAGCGCACTGGAGGTGAAAGTGAGACAGTTTGTGTCTTTTTTTGTGGTAGTGTTACATTTTTCTTTCTCTTTCTTTCTATATTTTTTTGTGTGCTTTTTTTTAAAAATAAACTAAGGGCATAAGATAGGCAGCAGTAATGTTTGGATGCGCCGCACGGTGGCAGCAAAGTAGGTCAGATTAGACTGTTTATTTTGTGTTGTTTACACCAACACAACATTATTGTTCTGGTTCAGATGGTGTCTGCCGCAGTTTCCTGAAGACCTGCACATAACAACTACTCTGGATTCAAGCCTACAGCTCCTTTTCAACATTAGCTTGCGTCAGAAGAAAGTTATTATGCTATGGAAGGCATCCTGCTTTGTTCCTAATGAATCTCATCCATCTCGTCAGGACAAATCAGGCAGCACTGTGAGGATCATGTTCTTTGATTTCTCAAGTGCTTTTAACACAATAAAGCCTGCGCTGAAATATGAGAGCTTCCAACAAAATACAGGTGGATGCCTTCATAACATCATGGATTTATGACTTCCTATCATTCCTAACACTCTGACATCTGTCAACTTTTGTCCTGACACTTGATGCTTGACTCTTGACGACGAGGATGTCCTAAATTGAACCCAATTTCTCTTCATGCTGTGCACCTCCGACTTTCTCTGGTGACTCTGCAGTTATGGGGAGTATCAGTGATAGACAACATGTGTAGAAACATTCCTCTCATTTTGAACACAAACTAAACAAAAGAGATCATTTGTTTATTTTATTTATTTTAGGAAGAACAGAATGAAGCTATAAGGACCACTTCCATCCTGGGAAAAAAAGCGGAAGTGGAAGAGGACCACAAATACCTGTGAGTTCAACAGATTGGAAATGCAACACAGAAACTGTTTACATGAAGGGACAGAACAGACTCTGCTTCATGAGATGGAAAAACATTGTCAATCATTCTACAAAACAAATCAAATGAAATAAACAATTTGTACATATGTACGCTCACAGCAATCTTGCAATTTTTGAGTCATACCACATATTCTCAGTTGGATTGAGGTCTTAAACTTTAACTTGGCCATTTCAACACTATTAAATATATGAAAGGTGCTGGGTTTGCACTAGAAAATTTTCATTTTCCGTAAAGTTCCATTTTAGTCTTATCTTTTAGTAAATAATATACAATGTGGACATACAGGTTGTAATTCCTTAATGGATTCTTTACTCAAGGAGGAAATTAGTTTTCTTTTAGCGTTATTCTCCTTGTTTCATCATTCCCACTTGGATTTCAGAAATTCCTAGATATTCCCTGTTGTTCCCGAATGCTACAAGGTAAATGTCGGTCTGTGCGTGTTGCTGCAGTATAATTTATCACCACTTGATGGCGCTGCTTTGCTTTGAAGAAAAAAATGTGGTTACGCATGGGGCAACACCAGTGACGGGCAAGACTGTAGACGTCATTGTTGACTGGTGAACGTGAACTTCTGACTATATGCTGCAGTTTCGTTTTTACACATCGCTGCTTATGACCAAATAACATAATTATTGTCTAAAACCATGGTAGCATAAATAAAAGCTCTATATTTACAACAACAGTAATAAACATAATAATAAACATAATAATAATACACCAAAGAACAGTTAATAATTTAATCACACAGCTTCTCTCTTTCTCCCCCCCCCCCCCCCCCCCCCTCTCTGTATACATATATATATATATAGGCCTATATATATATATATATATATATATATATACAGCAAAACTACACTGACCCTATCCACTCATTCACATGAAAAAGGCTTCAAAATCCTTCACTCGTTAAGTGTTTCTTATTATCATTTGAAATCATTTGATTTATATTGATCTACCTAATGTACTTATTATTGGGTTTAATCTAAGACCCCCCTCAACTTCACGTTGTCGGGGGGCATGTGCACCCTCCTCTCTCCTTGCATCCCTGCATCCCTCCCTCCCGGCAGTGCATCCCCATCCCCCACACAGTGGCCGTCTCTCCGGGTGAAAGCTGTCTTCCCAGCACTACTGGCTCGACAAAACGCTGCTGTAGCAGAGCCAGTCCGCACCGACCTGAAGCCGAGGAGACACAGGAGAGAGCGCGTTCAAACACGGGGAATCTTTTATTATTCGACCGAGTGGTTTTGGTAAGTTTAGCACGGTACTTATTGTGGAGGACAGGGACGTACATGTTTCGACTTTTTTAGTTATTCGTTTCTGTCTTTTTTTCCCCCTTTCTTCTTTTTAAAAAAAATCCGTATCCCTTCAATTGTCCTCCGTGGTGGCTACAGTGGGGAACTAGCTAAGCTAAGCTAAACTGCTAGCTTAAATAGCGGGCTCAAACTGATACTACCTGGCGGATCGGAAAGATTTTCATCTTAGGTTAAGTAGTGCCAGGAGACAAAATTAGCACCTGTTTTCCCGGAGCGGTCCGGCCTGACCTGCTCTGATAAGTTTTCATTTGCTAATCTTGAACCAGCTAGCTTGCTAATTAGCGCTTTGAGCAGCGTGTGCTGATGGATGCAAGGATGCAACGGCGGGTTTGTGGCTCTTTTCAGGCTAGCTTACAAGCTAAGCTAACGTTAGTATTATATGACAAGCACGGATTCCTGTGTGGAGGACTTAGGAATGGTTGCATCGCCATCATAACGGTAGCTAATCTGGAAGTAATTGGCAAGATGGCATCTCGAAGTTGTTATCCAGAAATCGGTGGATTTTCAAAATGGTGTCTTAAGCTTGTTTGAGTGTGACCATTTTTGTCCAACCATTGCTGTTTTGGCGTTGTTCGCTATCTCTGGTATGCAGTGCACTGCCAGTGCATGCCACACTCTGATATAACTTAATGTGGTATATACAAATACCGGCAAATTAGGTAATGACTTTGGGTCTTCAGGCAATGTTGTGAAGTAAACAAGTGTTTTAGATTTTAACTTGCCTTTAGCAGTCTGGCTCCAATGCTGTCTGTCCAAACTGTAGGCAAACATATAAACAGCATATGTTCGTGTTTGCGTTCTGGTTATAGGTGTTTCACTACACTAAAGCTCATTACTAAGATGTATTTCCTTTTATTATTTGGAGTCAAGAGTACCATCTATACATAAAAATGCCCATTTTGTGTCACCGATGCGAACCTGGTGTGAGATTATTTTTGAGGAATTTTGTATGTTAGCTTTCAGAGTGCATAATTATGGGGTTTTAAAAAAGATTTCGATTCAGTTCTCATCGTTTCTTCACATTGGTTGATGTTAGTAATTTTTGCTTGATAAGTAACTGACCTATGACATCTTAATTCCTTTATTTACTGACTTACAGTAATATTTGTATTTGGACAATGAATTTTATTTTGATTGTTAAAGGTTGGAAATTGAAATGTGTCAAAAAGACAGAACTATAATTAATGCAAATTTTGCATTTTCCCCTTTTGCATTGTAACTATTTTCATCAGTGAAATGAATTTGCCATTATCTCTCTTTTTCGGAGGGATTACATTGTTTAGCCATTGACTAGTAATCCCATTTAATTCAGAAGGCTTTAAGTGTCTGAAGGCATTTCGGTGATACAACTGTTACTCAGGTATCTGTAGAGCAACCTAATGCGGTATAAACCTGTGTACAAGCCAAACTGTATTCTGCAGTTTCAGAAACAAACGCTGCCTTGTATTGAAGTTACACTAATATAGATAAAAAACATCTTTTAGTGTTTGCAGTTTTTTATACACATTAAAATTACTCTCCTTCACAGGGACTGAAAAACGCAAGTCATTGATTCTGTGTAATTTAAAAACAGTTTTGTCTTTTCAGTTAAATCAATAGTTGTTGAACATAAGTGCATCTAACACACATACACACACACACATATAATATTTATATAAGGTATATTCAATGCAAGGACACCTGGTCTCCTTGAGAGCCCCACTCAAAAAATTACACGATAATAGTAGCATTTCAAGTAAATCTATTATCTTTTTTTAACCCTCAAGTGGACAACACCCTAAACAAAAAAGATAAAAGAAAACATGCTGAGCCAAGCTTATCATGGAGCAAAGTATTTTGATGTATTTTCTAGTTTTTTTCCCCCCATCCTCTGTTTAAGATGAGCCTTGTCTACCATGCTGGAGGAAGGGGGTGGGTGGCATGTGGGTTTTGGCATGTGCTGAGCTCCTGTATTAATGGTGGGTTGTACAATACAGCTATAAAACCGTCAGACTATTTAAAGCTGGGGTCACTTAATGTTTGACAATCAGTGGCTATTCAACAGACTGTTGTCTTTTCAGTGCCTCATTCCTGCTGGATTTGAACGATGTAATGATTGGCTCATCACACTTTGCTGAATAAAACACCTACAGATGGCAACAAACAAATTTTGCTTCAGCTGGTTTACCTTGTCCAGTCCACTTTCCCTTAGTGTGATCCCTTCATTTCATGCTGGCAGATGCGAGTATTTGAATTGCTTAATTTTGATAAACTAAGATTTTAATGATCACTTACATGATATCTTAATCTATTTATCTTTTCTATTTTAGTTTGACTCAGTAAAAGTAAATTCTGTTTAAGTTTGATCATAAATACGTTTCATAGTTTCTTTGAGCACAGAGAGGAAGTGATCAAATGACTTCTTTTTCCAACCAAATATCTTAAGCCCAAAGATGGTATTTATGGTATGGTATGTATTTATCGTCAGAATAGATCAATAAATGCGTCCTGTTGTTAGGGATTTAATGGCGCACAAAATTAATTTGTTGGTATGTTTCTGGGTGCTTGGGTCATGGCTGAGTGTGCTTTTTGTACAGCAGACAATAAAACCTTGCATAACTAAGAAAATGAGAAAAAATTATCACTCTGAGAATCAAGTATTTCTTACTGGAACACCATTTTATTTATTTATTTTTGTCTGCTGTACTATATCCTTGAAATGAAAACATACACAGGATGAATGAATTAAATAGAATTTTTAAATCTAGTCCTGTTTTTTCAGTCCGCAATGAATGTTGTTTGACTTCCTTTTTATTTTTTCTATTAAGTTGGCCAACACCGCTATCTTGGTTGAAACAACTTTATGGTACTTATCACACAAGTTGAGTAAATACTGAACACAATTGTCAAATGTGTGTGTATGTATATGTCAACTTTGTTGCACCCAAGTACTTTTCTGCCAATTCCATGTGAATGTGTCAAAGTGGTTACTGGAAAAGCAGGACTTATAATGTCCAATAATCTTGTAAATCTAATATCCAATTTTATGAAATGTAGAGATATATTGTAAATCTCCCTCCATTTGATTCTTGTTGGCAAATGAAATAATGAAATCACAGATGCTTCATCACAATCTGTACCAGTACAGTGATCTACAGTTTGTGGCATCAGTCTACCTCCTGGGTTTGATCTTTGATGTGAAGATGACTATCTAATCTTATGAAGCTTTGCTTTGCCTATTAGACAGTACCCGATGATTAAACTTTTGTTTAAGGGAGTATGCGTCTATGTAAACATGCATTTATACATCAGCAGGTGAGCGATGTCAAGAAGAATAAAGGGTTGGGACAAAAGGTTGAAGTGATCCCTGCAGGCAAAGTTGTAATTCAGCTGTCAGTCATATTGGGGGTTCTAGAATGAAATACAAGCGCACGCATTTTGATTTGTGCCTCCGGTTGTTATTTCATTAGTGACGCCTGCCTACACTCACTCAGTATATATTTTTTCATGCTCTTGTGCAGAAGTGCTGTTTATAATAAACATTCATTGACTTGAGCATTTGGATGTATCTGGCTAAAACATTTTTTTTTAAGGAGCAGCATTACAATCAGTCCTATTTTGGTGGCAACGGGTTTTTTTCTTGGAACTGATGGAATTTTTTTATTCAAATTGATACTTTTTGTGTCTTGTTTGTTTTATCATTGAGTTATATTGCATGTCATTTTCTGGCGTTTTGTCCACCAGATTAGACTAAATCTAGGCAGAAATATTGAATCAGGACTTGTTCATGTCTTTGAGCTTACTCACTGCATTTTGGCCTTTAGATCTCCGAGTACAGCAGGAAACAGGAAAACCTCTTCAAGCACGAATGCAGAAATATTGAGAGGATTTTGTTTTATTTTTTTTATTCCCCCACACACACACACACACACACACACACACACACACACACACACACACACACACACACACACACACACACACACATTTTTAAGGATAGCCGCTATGTCATAAAAGTATTTATGTATGTATTTTGTGTATTCCATACTGTAAATAGCTGAATTTATCAGGTACCAGTTTTGCCAAATGAGTGATTTTTATTTTATTTTATAGGCAGTTGAAATGTAACCATACAGTCTGTATGCTGACAGGTTAACCACAACAATAAGCAGATGTTATCAACTAGAATACTCTATTATTGTTGTTATTATTATTAATAATGATCATAATAATGATAATAAATAATATCAAGAGAATTGTTAAATGCTGATAAACTGTCTCATATTACCTTTATGCAGATATTCATTTCTGCATGAACATTCTCATTAAAAAGCTTGGGGTTTTAATTTTTGTATTGTAAAATGTTCCAACCAGTATATATCTTGGTCTTAACAGAAACATCTAGAAGTTTCAAAATAATAATTTTGTATTAGGGCTGGGTATCCTCACTTATTCCGTGAATCGATTCGATTCACAATAGTTTATTCCGATTTGATTTTGATTTATATTCATTTCGATTCATTTGCAGCTAATTGTTTAACAACACTTATTTTTCTCGAATTCTGAGGTAACTTTTTTTTTAAAACACTGAGCGTGATAATAAAATTACATCCTAATCAAAATCAATGTTCTGGGAGTAATCAGATTACTGTAATAATCTAATAAGATGCATCAAAATGCACCTCTGAAATACCAGAATATTACAGCTTTTCTCCCAATTCACTGCCAGAAATGCTGTGGTGGGGGGGGGGAGAAAAACTTTTAAAATGTCCTGATGAAACCGTTTCATTCAGTGGAGTAGCTCTAAATATAATTAAAGTTCAGGTCTTACAAAAGGTGTTGATGTTAATAAAACTTACAAAGAATACTGGATCCATTTAAGCCCAATATGATTCAGAGATTCCTACAACGACGGTGCAGCGCGCCTCCACGACGGCATGATGCTCTCAGTGAATCACCAGAGCAAGATAAAAACTCCAGCTGCTCCTCACTGGAGAAAGAGGCTTTCCATTTTC
This sequence comes from Leptatherina wallacei, assembly GCA_028567055.1. Classification (NCBI taxonomy): domain Eukaryota; kingdom Metazoa; phylum Chordata; class Actinopteri; order Atheriniformes; family Atherinidae; genus Leptatherina; species Leptatherina wallacei. The sequence continues at coordinate 20,473,000 of JAOXYM010000009.1, read as the reverse complement.
ACCAGGCGTGACCAGTTTGTTTACAGTAAAGATGGCTCGGAATGTATGATGGAGTTGGCGACGGGAATCTTTTTAAAAATAAATAAACAGAAAAATATAACAGTCATCCTTGATAACAAACAACAGCGACATCAACAGCCCAAATCGGAATTATTTTGGAGGTACATAGGTGATGACGTCACTTCCGGTTTTTGAATGTGGTGGCGCTGGCGGACTTAGGGTTAGCTGCTAACGTGAGCGGTAATATGCTGCTAAATAGTTTAAAGGTGAATAAAATCCACACAGGGTAATGAAAACATCTGAATGTGGCCATATCTCGGCAAGTTGTAATATTTATGGTTGCGCCTTTGTTTGTGTAGAATCGCTTCAAAGGGATCGTAGTTTTTATAATTGCATGATGAGCAAAATTCCCCTCTTTTTTTTCTTTTTTTTGGCAGTGTTACTACGGTAGCCTTTAAGGGAAAAACCGAACACGGGAACAGAGTGGGCTGTTTGTTGTTTTTGTGGCTTCTGTAATTTAGCAATACAGTACCAGACAAAGGCTTGGATGCACCCACCCTGTCATCTGGCATGAGATTCAGTGGCAGTGGTGCTCTTGGGTAAAACTCAGCCTATTTTGCTCTTTACTCCATCAACCGTATCTCTGAAACCAGCAAGGCTGACACTCATTCATCAGCAAGTCTTTACAGCCATTGCCCATTAATAACAGCAGTATTTGGCAGAGAGTAAAATAATGCAATTTTAATTGTTATAATATATTTATATTGTTTTATTTATATTTAATTTCTTGTGTTTCAGGTCCATCACAGCCAGTAATGCCTGTGTTTTAATGTTGCCTGAAAGTATTGATTGATTGTTCATCTTAGGTTTAACTGTCAGGTCTTGGCTCATAGAAACTGAGTGTTCTGTGTGTGAGTGAGTGTGAGTGTGTGAGAGAGACAGAGCGCTTCTCAGACGTGCTTATTGTTTTCCTGCAGATAAAATGAGAAAATTTGGGGTTTTACCAGCAGTTTATTATTTCCTCTTTATAATTGGTGTGCTGGTGTCTAACAATCATGGAGCATAATCAGCTTTGTTAATGGAGTTGAGTGGCATTATGGTATTGATACAAACTAATATATAAACAAGGTGTTTAAGGTGTAATTGTTTGTATTGTCAGAAACGTGCTTCTTTCATTTTTAGACTGTCACCAATGTCACCAATGTCACATAGAAGTTCTCATTGAATGTTTTGCCCACACAAATCCCCATCAGTCTCTAAGAAAGATTATTTTATTCTTTAACATTTTTGAGTTCAGATTGGATCATACAGGAAACTCGTGGCTAAAGTGGATAAATGTAATTTCCTTGCTTTTGCATCTGCTCCATGTTTTTTCCAAATGCAACTTTGTAAATGCACATCTATGTGTTTTTTGCTTTCTGCTGTCACTTGGGGCAGTTATAAAGATATATGTAATGACCTGAAATGTTGGCTGTTCTTGTTTGTGGTGGTGATTTTGCTTTATTGGTATTTGCTTTGCTCTGCAGTTCAAAAGACAGAAGTCATAGTGGACAAAGAGCTGCTTTGTTTTGCAGTCAAAGTGTTGAAAATGATTGATTGAGTAGAGCAGCTATAATCTGTACCTCTAAATCACACTTGCTCATTCTTTGTTGTCCAGACGTTCTTGTCTTGCGGTAAACTCTATTTTGATCATCATCTTTTCAACTCAAGCTAACTTTTAACCATTCGGCTTGTAACTGCAGATAGATTTTGTGCTCTTGGTTTTAGGGCTGGGTATCATCACCAATTCCCTGAATCGATTCGATTCACAATAGTCTATTTCGATTTTGATTTTTTTCGATTTCGATTCATTTACAGCTAATTGTTTAACAACTTATTTTTCTTTAATCTCAGGTAACTTTTTTTTTATAAAACACGGAGCATGATGATAAAATTGCTCTAAATTGGGTAACGTCATCACAAAATATGGACATACCTGCAAAAAATAAATAAATTTGGACATAAAAAAAAATCGATCCTTAGTTTTATGAATAAATATTGAATAAATTGAACTTGAATCGATTTAAATCGATTTATCAATTTTTTTAAACCCACCCCTACTTGGTTTTGGAATGGATGTATGGGTGTATTCTGTATTGGATGTGTAGCGTGAAAGCTTCTGAAATTAACATAATTTAATCTTCCTTTAATTGAATGTTGAGTTTAAAAGAACTTAATTCCAATATATAATATGTATATTCATTTTATTTTTAAACCTACATGCAGATAATGGGGGCTTTTTGTATATTGTTCCAAATATAGGTCACCTTTTATATTAAGTCTCTTCAGCTTCACTACTTTAGCTTTAAGCTTTAAGTATGTTCTTGGGTTTTTGCGTGTTCTACAAACAGATATGCACTGCGATGTGTTAATTAACAAAAAATGAATCCCCATAGATAATGTTGAAGATGTTTTCATCTTAGTGAGTACAAGTTCAGAATTTCACTGTCATTACAAACATCATATATAATGTTCCCTTTAGACTTTTTGTGTGATTTTCTTTCTTTTTTTCTTTTTTTTTTTCTTTGTTCATCTCAATTAGTGGTGCAACGGATCACCAAACTCACAGATCAGATCACGGTTTTTGAGTCACGGATCGGATCGATTTCCAGATCAGCAAAAAGAAAAAAGGGACAAGAAAAATTTAACTCTCCATTAATTTATTTTAGTATTTTTGCCTATTAAAACCTTCGACTTAAAACTAATTCCACTCAAGTATATAAAAACAAATTAAGGAGCAATATAGGGCATGAAATACAACTTAAAACGTAATTCAAAGTATCATTGCTTCTTACTGGTGAACATGGAGAGGGAAATAAAAACTAGTTTATGTTCACATCATTAAAAAGAAGAAAGAAATGTTTCAAATGGCTGACGTGTTCCCCGTGTTCCCCATGTTTCCCAGTTACGGTTCCCCAGCTTTAAGCTGGAGACACCCTGCACGACATTTGCCAGATTTCCCCCTTGATTTCCAGCTGTGTGTCGTTGCCATAGTTACGGCCGTCGGCAGGACAAGTTGGAGCAGAAAGCAGTTAGCGTGTTAGGAGGTGAACAGACCGCGCTTACTGCAGCCGCAGTATTTCAAACATGTTAGAATTTTTCCAGGTGAATCTGGTTGTGCAGTTTGCGACTCAACTAAAATACACACATCCCTAACAGTTGATGAGAAAGAGGAGCTGGGACACATGAAATAGCGCCAGTTAGTGTAGACAACAGGAAACAGCTGACTTGATAGCTTGCTAAACAACAGCTGATTTACCGCGTTTCCTTTAAGTATTTAATTCACTCACCTCCAACTCCTGCTGCAGTGTATAAAAGTCAGCACTTTAAACTTCGACACCTTCATGACTTGATCCACATGCGTTTTTTTTTTCTTTTTGGTTATTTTCTCAGAGCTAATAGCTGCAGTGAGCAGACCGCTGGCCATGGTTGTTTGTTTGCACCGTGAGTCTCGCAAGGTTGTTTTTTTTAAGACTGACCAGGTGCAGTGGATGGAACGTTTTCCCCTCAAATCCACGGATCACGCGCGTACCGAACCGTGGAGAGTGTTCCGTACGGATCAACCGTGATCCGTTGCACCACTAATCTCAATGAACGTTAAAGATATCTCTAGAGTTTCCTTATCCTTTTTTCTCATTCGCCCAACCCTTTTGTTGTCTGCTGTGCAATGACTGTTACAGCCTCTCTTCACGATTAGCTCCATTGTAGACTTGTCGGTATGTTTCCAGCATCGTTCAAACTTTCAATTGATGCTGTAATTTCCTAGATGCAGTGAGAAATCATTTAGGGGTCAGCAATGCATTAAAATAGATCCTTGCAACACACTCGTTGCTTATGAATAATTTCAATGTTGCTTACATTTAACAGAGTACTTGTCAGCTGTGATGTGCTTCTTTTTCTTTCAGTCACTGAGCAGACTGTGGTCGAGTATTCACTCATTACATTTCAGTCTACATTTTTTATCACCAGCATTATGGGGCATTCTGGTTTGTGTTTTAAGCAGGGAGGAGCAGCATGAGAGAGAGTCTTCCACAGAAAGTAATTAAGGTTTACTCAAAAGGTTGCTTTGATTCACTCCTAGCTGCTTTCTTGCAAAAGAAAAGAAATGAAAGCTGGAAATCTGAAAAGGGGTCTAAAAGTTGTCTATTCCCTTGGACTGGTAGGCACATTAAGCATAGTGGGGCTGGTGTACCGTGTGTGTGTGGGAGAAAAAGGCTAGGGTTGAATCAAAGCATTGCACATAGCTCTACAGTAGTACAGATTGTAAAACATAATAAAAATATATGAGCAGGCTGTCAGCTATATTTGGGCTTCCCACCCAGGTATTAACATTTTGTGGGAAACCCTGGACTCATCACCCTTTTTTCCTTCTAACCTCATTATAGTGACTTTTTTTTCAGTTTTGCTCCTGCAGCTGTAGTTTTACTTCAAAGTGTAGAACAGCAAAGTATATGTGTGTGTATGTGTGTATATATATATATATATATATATATATATATATTTACATATGATCATTCATTGTTG
>JAOXYM010000009.1:20456378-20468337 GCA_028567055.1 Leptatherina wallacei | reverse complement strand
CACCTAAACTGTTCCTTACTCATGTAAATGTCATTCTTTACTGTAGAACTTAAAAAAAAAAAAATAAAAAAAAAGAAACAGACCACAGCAGTGGCAGAAATCTCCTCCACAGATAAATGACATATTTAATCGTACAAGCAGTGTGTGTGGAAACCATTTCCATCTTCAGTGGCATGGCACAGCATAGTCACATTAATCCAGAAATGCAGACCCCATGAGGTGTGTGACTGATAAGATGATCTTGAGAGAATAGAATAGGAGGAAGTCAGTGCAGAGAAAACGGGAGACTCTGTCCCAATGTGTATAGTGCTGTCCTACATCTAAAATAGCCCAGAGCTGTGTGGAGCTCTTTGCTGCAGGCAGGTCTGATTGTATGGAAGGCAGGAGGGATTTCAACAGGAATTCCATCACACTGCCTTTCAGTGCTGTGATGCTGTGGGTTTCAGCATGATTATGGCTATCAGTTCTCATTTTGGATAACAGACACTAATTGTCTGACGTGTGGGCTGCATTTTGTTGAATATAATGAAAGGATGCACCGATCCACGTTTTTCCACTTCCAATATTGATAACAATATCTGAGGTTTAGTATCGGCCGATAACGTTCCAATTTGGAGAAAACGTCGCTGAATTGCCAAACAAACTGTCTCATTAAGTGGAAAAGACTGGGATCGTTCTTTTGTGCAAGGTAACAGCAGACTTGACTTAGAAATGCCTTTCCTAATTTTTTAAAACAAATAAACAGATATAAATGTACTGAATTACTTAATAACTGTGCACCAGTACGGCATTCTTAGATAAATTTAAACAATCTTGAATATTCTTTACAAGCTTGCTCAAATATGTAAAAATATAACAAAACTTGTCCTGGTTCAGTCAGTGCAATTAGGAGTACAACATCCAATGTAAAATAATGAAGTGCTGAAACTGAGAAAAAACAATAGCTTAACTACGTTGGTCAAACAACATGTGTAAATAAACAGGAACAAAACCTCTTTGAAATAGTTCATTCTGTGTAATTAGGAATTCAAAATCCAATATAAGATAAATAAAGGAGCTGAACTTAAGGAAAAGAAAAACAATAGCTCCACTAGTTCGGTTGGTAGACATCCCAAATGAACAGAATTCAGCTCTTTATAATGGTTTAGTGCAATTAAACAGAAATAAACATCCATTACAAAGCTGAATGAAGCAAGAGCTTCACTAACACTTGAACGGCCAAGACAGTCATTTTGAAACTTGCATATTCAATAACTTTGTCAAATTAAATCACAAAGCCTTGCTGGTCCCTGACTTTTCCAAAAACAGAATTTTCATTAAAACAAGTTAAAATATTTAGTATGTAAAGAGCAGAAGAAATATGATCATTTCTATCTATTTCGGCCACAGGAAGTATTTCTGACTGTACTGGATTTTGCGCTGTTCTATATTTCCTGATGTTCTGGGTCAGATAATGTGGAAGTATTCTGTGAAGGGTGGCATGCAGAGATGGATCTGTGATGGGTTTTTACCACATACGGGACATTGAAGGAATGAATGTCAGGATCATCTTCAGGAAGTGCACTGAAACCCAAACAGCCGAAAGGGGTTTCTGTAGCTGGCAGAGGAACATCTAATGGAGTTAATGAAGGGCAACAGCCAGTGACAGTGCGATTGTACGCCATCTTGGATATTTTATTTGATTTTATACTTTATAGTATTTTACTAGCTTTTTTTTTTTTTAGAAGGTTATTTTTAGCTGTTACTATCAAGGATGCACAGCAAATTTCGTTGCACTTGTGCAACGACAGTAAAGATTAATTGAATTGAGATTTTACCATAATTTGTACCTTAATTGTGCTTTCATTTGTGTTTTCTTTAGATAAAATGTCAAACAAGATGCACAGATGATTAAATTCTATTATTGAGCTTTTAATTATTCATATTCTGGAGAGACATTTTTGTGGGGATTAATGTATCTTGTGTGTTAATTGTGGCAATTCAAGCAACATTTTCCTAAAATTATGTGTAGTATCTCATTTAGTCTGAAAAATAAAGGGTCAAACTGATATTAACTAAATTATCTTAAGAGTTTGAGAAGCTGAAGAAATTTTTTTCCCAAATTATTCTTAATTTTAGCTTAAGCTTTTTATTAACCAGTTTTAAATTATTTTCTTACATATCGACAAATGTCCTGCAAATATAAGAAATATACGCCACACAGCATTCACAAGTTGTTGTCTTAAGATTTTTCTGTTTCCTGTTCATATGACCACAATGAAATACTTTCCCGATGGAGGTTTTTAGAAAAAATAAACCAAAAACAAAGCGCTCAGTTCTATTCTCTCCCTCACCAAAGTGTGATAACGCCCACCCGTTTTGATTTGTTGCTTAAAGAGTGGATGCCTGGTGAGGCATTATGTGGGAGGATGGAGTTGGTGTGGGGGTTGCATTGAATTGTGTGTTCTTCAGGAACGGTAGCTCTTTGTGTGTGTGTGTGTGTGTGTGTGTGTGGTGGTTTATTCTTTCACAATCTTTCCCTCCTCTTCTCATTATTACCTCTTAAGGTCCCACTGGGGGCTGCTGGAGTCTCACTTTAAGATATAGATTCATTATTGATATTTTGATTAAGAAAAATGTGCTTTTTAAAAAAAAAAAAAAGATTGACAGCTTAATTGAATATCAATGTAAGGCATTCATTTTAAAAGATGGGAATGGCATAGAAAACATTCAAACATAATTACCAGCTCTCTTAGCTTGTAGCCTTGTAAGTTGTGTTTTTGTACTCCGGCCTTGGGGCTATAGCTTTGTGAGTTGAGCCCAAATGAAGTCCTCCTAACAGAGTTTAATCTTAATAAAGTCCTGAAAAATAACTCTGGTTAAACCAGAGGGCTGGAAGGTCTCTTTAATAATGTTAGTCAGCAGTGAATGAATCCTTGCTCTTTGCACACACAAGCAAGTTAGTGAAAGCATCCCTACTCCATCCAGATATCGATGCAGCATCTACCAGGGCTATATAGTGATTGACCAAGAATAAAAAGCAGTAAAATAATATTTTAACAGGGTATACTTCTGCTATGAATCTACGGCTTTGTACTACGGGTGTAAATCACCAGTTTGATCCCGATACACAATATTATATTGATTTAACGGATAGCGATTCAATGTTTACCAATGTCTCTAATTCAGTCACGATTCGATTTAAGATCCAACAATTGGCATGAAATGATTTCACAGGAAACTGAACAGAGTCATTTCCATTCCAAAAAAAGCAAATAGAATATCATTTACCATTTTTATTCCTGAGCTCAGGTGTTTAAATTAATCTAAATAAAAATGACAATTTTTCATCTGCAGAAAAAAACGACAAAACCAGCAACAAAATAGCCAGATAAACTCTGACAGATCTCAAATCAAACACATTGCAGATATTATCAAACATTTCCAAAAATGATGAAACTGTGTAACTTGCGTTCTCATGGTGGGTTTGTCCTGTCAAGAATTCAGCAAAGATACGTAGCAACATGGATGCAGTGTAAGCCCGGGAGGGAGCAACATCAGTCTGGCAGAGGCAGCGCTGTGTCAGCTGTGTCAGCTGTGTCACTGTGAAACATGATATGGCCTAATGGTGATGATTCTCAGCTCATTATTCTACAGTCATTCTGCCTAAATTTTGCCCACCCAGTGTCCATTGAGCGGAGTCACTCCTGAAATGTTGGTTCTGTCTGATTGTGCAACTCTCTAACCTTTCCAGTGTGCTGCTAGAGCTTCACAAAATTAATCCACTGTGTATAGTTTCACTTTCAAAAGGAAGAAATATTTTTTTTTCTTAATATTCTGCTGCAGCTCAAGTAGAAGGGTGAGGCTCTACTAATTCTGGCATCAAACTGAAGGTGCATTTGTGTGATGAAGGCAGAGCAGTTAGCTAACTAGTTGTTGGTGTGTTATAGTAGGCACAACAGAAAAGCATTTCAGGTGGTTATAAGAGCAGTATGCCTTGCAACCACTAGTGTTTAGTCTCATTAGTCTGGGGCAATGACTCAACAGTTGTCTCCTCCATTTAAAATTTGTTCCTTGTTGCAGTGCTGGAATCTTTTCCTACAGGAATTCACACTGCTTGCTTGTTTGCCTTTGGCCATTTTCCTGTTTCAAATGGCTGCAGGCAAACATCTACCTGTTGCCTGTGCAGTTGTGATCTTTACAAGCAGTGCCACATGCTCGGATGCTTGTTTTTGTTGTGTGTTAGATCTACTTTTAGACACCAGAGGGAAAACCTTTGTATGTAAAGCTTTTTTGCACCAAATAATGTTTTCCCATCCTGATGGGTAGATTAATTCGGAAGCTGTGCCTCTCGGTACCCAACCCTCATCAGACTAGAGATTTCTTGGCTGCATGATGGGAATGGAAAACTGATAAAAGACAATTTACTCTGTTTTCAGGGCATTTTACAGAACGTTACTTGCTTCTGGTGAATGATGTGCAGAATCTGCATGCACTGCATTGCTTGGGAGTAGCTTTGAATAAAAGTGCCTGCTAAATAAAAGGTAGATCAGACTAATTTCTCTCAGACAAAAAGAGCCGCCTGTCAGGCCTGCACACTTATCTCTCTTCCTGTAGCTGGAGGAATTGGGTAGTTAATCCCTCTATGCACCAGTCTCCCTTCTCTCACTTACCGAATACTGCCCAGAGTTTATTAGGATCTGCTTCCTTCTCTCCCTCCTTCTTGAAAACTGGGGAAGAGCTGCCGCTTTGCCATGAGGCTGCACCTTTCAGAAGCATTCTGCACTCTATTCTCTCCAGCACTGCTGACAGAGCTTTCAGCCTTCTGTCAGTCAAGGCACACGGGGGTTTCTTCTGACTTTTGCAGCATTGAAACTAATTTATTTTGTGGAAAGAAAGCATTAAAGCTGAAATAAAAACGTATTTCTTGATTTATATCCATTTGAAATCAGGTCTGCTCCTCTGCTACGCTCTTCACCTGCTTCAGAAAAGGTGGATTTATACACTTTAGAGGGAAATATTATGTGTGCGCTTATCTATAAGTCTTAACATGGTCCTATTCGTATCTTGGATGCGTTTTGATGCTCTCGTCCAACTTGAAAGTTTCTCTGAACTGAATTCTGCATCATTGCTAATTAATTAGGTATTAAAGATTGATATGAATGCCTGTGGGAATTTTTTCATTTGTGGTAAAGTTGTAGGATTTATTTAATTAATGAGCCTTTTTAACTTAAGTAAAAGCTCTTTAGTATAGTATCGTGATATGTGTATGGCAGAAGAACATACTTGGGAACATTATTTTACATTAAGGTTGCCCAGCCTTAATTAAACTGTCTGAACATGTTCCTAAGCTCTGGAAAATGTTGGCGGGCATCTTGACTATTTTCTGACATACTACAGACAAAATCTTAACAGTTAAAGGATGCTGAAAATGATAGTGGCACCACTGTCTTTTACATCTAAAATAGGGTAATTGAAAGAAGAAAAAAATAAAGTATGGTTTTAAACTATTAAGAAGGTCTGGAACGAGACCAGTTATTTAGTATTTGGACGATATCCTGTGATGATTCACCTACAGATAATATTTAAATCAAACCAGAATGCGTCATCCACTTTCAAACAGTTTTTGGGTTGTTGTGTTGCAGTTTTCAGTGTTCATGATAATGCTTTTCACAAATGAGCAGCAAAATAAATTTCTGATTCAGTTGCAGTTATGTGTTTATGACTGAGCATGAGCTAGCACGAGCTAACATGATCACTAGTTTGCTGGTCATGAACTACAGAAAGTATATTATCTGTCAGTGGACAAGTGAAAACACTTCATGTCGTACGTGTAGGTTCATCATCATCATCATCATCACTGTCTGTGTTCCCTGTAAGCAGCAGGCCTTTGATGGATGGGGTTGCTACACAGCAGAAAGCATTACTGTCCTTGGGATTGTATGATCAAAGAGAGGAGGGAAAAAATGGATAAAGAGCTAGTAGAATATTGCAGAGTGTCTGCATATCATAAGGTGTAACAGCACTCAGCGCTCACAAAAGAAAAAGCATTTGAAAGTACAAATTTGGTTAAAAGCATTTGTACCATGCACCTGCAGCACTCCAGCTCCTTCCCACACAGGCTACCAGTAATCTCGCTACTTTAACTGGGCTACTATCTTCCCCTTTTTTTTTTTCTCACCAGGTTACGTCTGCTTTGTTTTGTTTTTTTTGTTGGTTTTGTTAAAGCTCGTTTCTTGTGGACCAGTATTTGTTTTCGTTTAATGAGACCTTCTCTCAACAACAACAAAAAAAGATTTTCTCTTCAGCTTCTGAATCTCTGATAATCCGTCCTTACACACATCAAACCAGAACTTTTCCAAACCACTCTTACCAACTGCGTTTTCACCACTCAGCTGATCCCACAACATGGTTTGATCTGTGTAAGCGCACACTTGTACAGAGCTGAGCCACCTCTGTTTGGCATCGATGAATTACAGAGGAGGAACAGGAGCTTGTTTAAACAAAAAAAAAAGACAAAATTGACCAGCATTCAGATTTTCCTCTTGTAGCTTTTGGTTGCTACATACTATTTGGCCAAAGCAAGACATCTCATGAGAAACTGAACAAATCTGGTCTATTTTTTTTTTTAAGTATTTATGAACTACATAGTTAATCTGAAACATAATCAGCTTCTTGCTTGGTATATTTAAGCAACAGAATTGATATTTTTGTACTCCAGTGTGTATGCATAGTTTTGTATTTCCCAAAATGGTTGAATGCCAAATAAAATTTTGAAGATCTCAAACCAGACAAATAAGGAGTGAGTGTGTTTTTGACCTTTTTTAAGCAACAAACAATATGATGTATCTTTCTTTTTTCCTTTTCACTTTTGTCTGTATATGCCATAAATAAATCCAGCATCTGGAAGAGACTCACCTCAGCACCTTTACACCCTGATCTGCAGATAGATGTACAACCCCGGCCTTTGTCTCCGTGCAGTGAATGATCCCTGTAGCATTGTCTGTCGAACAGAAGGTTTACTGGTTAAAAAAAAGGGCCTTTTTCCCCCCTCTCTTAGTGGAAACCTCCTCATCACCTCCCCCTTGAAAACAAAGAGTGTTATGGTTGAACACTCCTACTCATCACATGCATTCCTGCTGTCCTCTGCTCCTCGCACACACACACCCTCATTAGATGCATTGTAGTGCCCCTCTTGTTCTCACCCATTCGTTTTCATCACCTTTTTCCGCACTGAGACTCGCTGAAACAGGCAAACACACACGTGTCTGACTACTCTATTCATGCACAGCTGTAATTGGGTATGTATGTATTTGGAGGATAAGACCTCAGGGTCAGGCTAGCCACCTGTCCATGTGTTAATGGGCTCTTTTTCCCCCCATTCCATTCTATTCCATTATAGGTCAGAATTTCAGTGTCCACTATTTAAATTTATTCTCAAGTCAAAAACTAATCATCAGTTCCTGTCCAATCCTCTTTTATTCTATGTGAAGTCCTAATTAACAAATCTTTACGTGTCATTTTACGGTGCTGATGAAAAGATTTCTGCCCCATCTTTGGTCATAATCCAAATATTAGTTTGCCTGTGGAGATGGCGATTAACTGAGGTGGAGAAAGCTTATTATAAATCAAACACAGATGAGCTGCAGTGAGTTATAAAAGGCAGGAGGCAGAGCAGAGCTAGAGGAATGAATTAAAGCACAGATGATGCAGTAGATTCATTGGGAATGTACTTTGAGATGTGTTTCAGCAATAGCTTAATCAATTCCCTTGAGACATTCTTTTGCTGTGAGACATGAATTGAAGTAGTGAACTAGAGCTGACATAGCACCACTCTTGTTTAATAAACACGCACACGCAGGTTCATGTTTTCGGGATGTGTATTAAGGAATTCATGCACAAAAACCACTGAAAAGCAGCAGCACCCTCGTGGTTTTGCTTGCATTCATGTGTCAGTGTCTTTGGGCATTTGACATTGGTGTTCCTGGACAGATCTTTGAATTATAGGAACGGAAACATTTCAAAGTGTCACTTGGTACCGTTTGACATCACTGTGCTACAATATATACTCACAAATTGCAATTTTGTAACTATAATTGTGTAAAAAGTGTGTTTTTGTTAGCTTTTAGCCCAAGATGCATCACCCTGGATTATGGCTGGGCGATATGAACCAAATTTCATATCTCAATGTGCAAAAAATACAAATATGCAGAAAGATACCTTCCCCTCACAGCAAGCTATCTATATTAACGATATTCCTTCATTCTATATCGCATGTGAAAAAATCTCTATTGAATATTCAATATATTGCCCATCCTTACTGCTGATCTAAGAGGGAAATGGATTATTCGGTATATTTCAATTTAAAAAAAAAAAGTGTATTCATATCAGCAGCTGAATTGGATAGAAGAATTTGATGTTTTTTAATGAGGGCTTTGATGTTTAGAGGACTAAACACCTGCACAGAAGGACAAATGGAGGACAAAATATTTGACATACTCATACTGTTATACAGAACCACACTTGGACCCACACAGGAAAGGTCTGAGGAACTGAAGTCAGAATCGGCACATCACACATGAGCTCCGATAACCCGCAGCTCGCACGCACCTTTCCGCTTTTCATTCACCCCACTTCAACTGCTCCGCTCTGTGTTTTTTGCAACACACTTGTGGGTCTGGCTCATAAGCATCCTGGATCATGCCTTTCCACGGCCTGGTGCAGAACTCCTCCTTGTGCTATATCTCGTTCTGTTATTTTGCTCTCTGTCACTTGCCTGCTCACTGGGTTTCTTTGTGCTTTCTCATGGGCTGCCGAATCAGTGTTTGCTTTGCTGCTTGTATTGGTTGTTCTGTGCAGGACATCACATGTGTATATAAATTCATATTCATGCCTCACTCACTTGGAAGCAAAACATCTTTCAGGCTCCACAAACAGAAATTGATAATAGAATTAGCAAGTACTTCTAAAACAGCTTGCTGTGTACACATAAAAACACTTTAAACTGTATGCACAACACAATAAAAAATCCTACATTTTATTTAACACACTTCATTATAGGTTGCTAAAGACAGCAGTTACTTCAGACACTCACCCGGACGCACACTCTTCCTTGCTGCTACCACTTATCATTTACTGTTGCACTGTTGCCTGCTTTTTTTGCAGTTTATTTGATTTTTGTTAATTATTATTTTCTATATTTTCCTGCGTTCATTGTAATCATGACCTCTCGCTGTTTTAATTTCAGATTTGCATATCCACTTCCACTCCTTCCTTCATTTGCATACAGCAAGAATGGCGAGCGGGCATCCCACAGACAAATTCAGTTTCATGTATCAACCAGACACGCACAAGAGGTACGGGGCACGCATGCACACACACTCACACACTAATACACTTACACATGCCTGTCCTCCGAATGACCAGGTAAGTAAAAAGTAACAGAGGTGTACTTCAGGTTTTGTTTGTGTTTCATCGCCGCAATGGAGAAAGATGGCTAACGGGAAGTGCGGTAGAAATTATTGTACCTTTATTACCGGCTGCCCCCTATGTTTGTGGGAACTTGGCAGGTAAACTCCTGCCTTTTGTTGGTGCAGAAGTGAAAAAACAAAGCAAATTTTGGCAAAAATGCATTTAATGCCACAGACGCTCACGCCAATATTTCTAAATGGCTCCATGCCATCCTTGTGTTTTTGTGTCAGTACTTGTGCTTATTGTTGTTTCAACTTTGTGTGTGTGTTTTAATGCAGTCTCATGTTGAGTCTACTTTCGGGTGATGATTCACGGAGCTTCATCTTTCCTCCCTTTTTTTGTTGTTGCGTGCTCGGGAGAATCCTTCAGCCGAACGTTCCCTGAACACTGGGAGATTCATGTGAAAATGTGTGTGTGTGTGTGTGTGTTCATCATAACACATTTCTCTTGACCTTCTGTTTTCCTTCTATCCCTCCCACTCTTTCTCTTTCTTCCACCCTCTCTTTGTTTTTCTTAGTAAGAACAGGTTATCTTCAGCCATGAACCCAGTCTACAGCCCAGTTCAGCCCGGCACCCCATATGGAAACCCCAAGAACATGGCCTTCGCAGGTAAGACCAATATCCACACCCACTATTTCTTTACCAAGGACATGCTTTATGCATGGAACTGCTATGTTTTAAGAAAGCTAATAAATGCCTAAAATGCAGTCCTGAAATGTAATTATTTGCAAAAGACATTAGTTTTGGACAATGTGAGATGTCATGATCATAAATATTTCAGTTATTTAGCAAATATAAAAAGTACTACAGCAGAAATGTACAGTAGGACTAGGCAGTAAAGCACTACTAGAGTTAGAAGGGTAGAGGATGTTGGACAAAGGAAGGCAAGACACAGTAAAATATAAAATGTTGACTGAGGCTGAGGACATTCTTTCCTGACCTTTTAATGAGATCTTTAGTCTTTTCAAACCAAAACTACAGCAGAGTTGATGCCCGAACAGGTTGGTTGGATGTGTTTTGCCAAATAGGGGTGGGCGATATATTGAATATACTCAATGTGTCCCAAGAAGTTTTACACACGATATATACAACGGCTGTATCACGGACAGCGAGTACAAATTGTCACGGCAGCACTTTAAGTCATCTGCATGTGATCATCTTCGTAGTTTAGCTTCTGTCACTCTCAGTGCACAGACAGCATGTGACCCTAAATAACTTCTGTTGTGATTTCAAAACGTCAAGATATATATTGTTGATCACGATAAACCCAAAAAATATTGCGATATTTGTCATAGACTAGATCCCCCAGCCCTATTGCCAAACTTATTGGATGGTTGAATAGCATTAGAAGATGGCATATCTTCCCCCTTGTCACTTTACCTCCAACTATATTTTCTTTAAATCTCAAGTCTGTGAGCACATCCTAATAAGTTTTGAGAAGGTTTAAGTCCACTTTGAGTCTGCAAAAAGCTGATCAATCTCTAGAAATTACAGGCTAGAGTACATCTCTTCAAGATAGAGTTTAGTTTCTTTTTCTCCCAAGTTGATGTAGCTACATTACAATTTTCAAGTTGGCAGGTTGCTATGTAACCTTAGACTCATTGTTATTGGCTCAAATACTTGTACACATGGATGCCAGTGTTGGCCTTGAGTCAAATCATCCAAGCAGCAAATTGAATACAATAGAAGTACATACAAAAGCACGCTGTTTTCCATTTCCTAACCCTTGGTAGGCATTATTACACAAGGTGATCTGTCAATCTGAGGTAAAAACCTAGTTAAATCTTGCTGAAGATTCATCAAGGGCTCCAGACTAAACTCTTCCATTAGCAACACAGATGGTTCCTAATGGATCATTTTATCAGCATAAAATCAGCACTGCTTAAATTGACTTTACTGTAAGTCTTTTTTTCGCCCCCCATTTTGACTGCATAAATGGCTCCTTTGGCCTGAAACAGCCCGAAACTGTAAGCTTCATCGACAGATCTCCCCAACTATAGTTTGTACAGGAGCGATGGTGAGCTTCTTATTGACTGGACACAGGTAGACGATGAGCCCCTACATGGCGTTGTTATGACGACAGGCTGCATGTTTGCTACTGATGATTTATCTCAAGGTTGATTATTCTTATAATTTTCAAGCATAGTTTAATGATTCACCTTGACTGCATTACACATTATCATATTTCACTGAGCTCAAGGTTACATGCTCATGTGGCCATTGATACGGTTCATGTACCGTACCAATGACTCAAAATGGAAAGGAAAAGAGCAAATTAAAAAGAAGAGAAAGATAATTGTTGATTAATTGTTCAGAAATCAAAAATGCCACTTTTCAAAACTGTTACCCATTCCCTGTTCGCCAACTAACCAATACCAGTTCATATTTTTCAACTTAAGTCTAAAAATGCATTCAATTGAGCTTGGTCTGGAATGCTGTGTGTGTGTGTGTGTGTGTGTGTGTGTGTGTGTGTGTGTGTGTGTGTGTGTGTGTGTGTGTGTGTGTGTGT
>JAOXYM010000009.1:20429496-20448494 GCA_028567055.1 Leptatherina wallacei | reverse complement strand
TGTGTGTGTGTGTGTGTGTGTGTGTGTGTGTGTGTGTGTGTGTGTGTGTGTGTGTGTGTGTGTGTGTGTGTGTTGTCAATCTACCAGTTTTTTTTCAGCTTTCTTCTTGTTTTAATAACAGACAGCGAGTGAACAAACTTCCTCCCTCTGAGATCTCAAATAAGATAAACAGTTAAATCGTGTAATGAGCCTCATAAATCAGATGTGCCCAGACCTCCAGCCACACCAAGCCACCTCATGTGTTTTCTCCTGGCAGGGAGCATATTATACCCAACCAGTGTATGCGGCTCAGCCACATGTGATCCATCACACCACCGTGGTGCAGCCCAACAGCATCCCATCCACAGCTCTCTACCCTGCCCCCGTCCCTGTTCCTGCTCCTCGCAACAACGGCATGGCCGCCATGGGGATGGTAGCCGGGACAACCATGGCCATGAGTGCAGGTAGGACAAATATTTATTTCTAAGAGCTCTGGTAGCCTGTGATTTCATATTGGGTAGCAATTGCTGTAAACCTGAGTATAAATTGATTTTACATTCATGGTGGTGTTAAATGTGCGTAGGGACTCTGCTGACAACGCCCCAGCATGCCCAAATTGGAGCACACCCAGTTACTGTGCCAACCTACAGGCCCCAAGGGACACCTGGTTACAGCTACGTACCACCTCACTGGTAGAGCCCACCCATCATGTGAGTGTCTACTCTCTCAGATGGAGCCTCAACTCCCCAGCCCTCCTTCTTCCATCTGGTCCCTCCTCCTTCCTCCCTTCTCTTTCTCATTCCTCCTTTTGTTCCCCTCTCGTCTCTCTTGACTTGTGCAAACTGTGTAGCCTCACATTTATTTTCCGTCCTTTTCCTCAGAAGCAGTTGTAAATCAATCACCCATGTGTGCCTGTGTCCCCCCCCCCAGCAGATCTGGAGTCCACCATCGTATGCAACTGCTCAAATCTTACACGAGCTCCCGGCGGTAACCATGGGAACTCGGCACCTGTCTGCAAGAACAAAACTAAAGTGCAACAGCCACTTTACTATTATTATTATTATGCGACATTCTCTAATGTTTTTTTTTTTGTTTTTGTTTTTTTTACAAAAGCTGCTTTTTTTTTTTTTCCCCTGTTCATTTGCCAACCAGTCATTACTTTTTTATGGTTTTTTTGTTCAGTTTCCTCATTTACTCTTGCTGTGTCTGTCATTGGAACTCCAGAGGGACTCTTGACCAATCACAGGCGTCGGTCACTCCTGTTTCTGTGTTGTGCTGATGTGTGTGATCCTGCCTGCTGCTGCTCAGTTGGCTGGAAAATATTGGGCACTTACTCTTCATCATCATCTCCATCAATCACTACGAAGACTATTTGACTAATGCTGCCAAATTTTCTAACGACTAGATGTCAGCACAGGGTTTTAGCATCATTTTTAGGATTTTTTGTTTTGCGGCTTATCAAAAGTTTTTAAACGTTTTTCTTTTCTTTTTTTTACTACATTTAACTAAATTACCTTTTTTTTTTTCCTGTTTTTCCTGCCTTTTGTTGTTCCTTCCTCTTCATCCTTTTCTGCCCGGCTTGTTTCATTGAGCTCAGTCGTCTTCCAGCACGTAGCTGTCAGTCCGACAGAAGTCCGTCTGTCATCCCTGTTGTCACGTCTCCCCATGAGTGTCAGTCGGTGCTGTAAGCACTATCTGACCTCCACCCATTGTGCTGCGTGTCTTACCTTGTCCACATTAGCGTTGTACCTAGTACACTCTAAAGAAAAGAATCCCCTACTTCATGCTACATACTATGCAGGCTGGTATGTTGTGACACTAAAATCCTAACATAGCTAGAGAACATTTCAAAGTTGTTTGGGTTATTTCAGCTTTTCTTATAAAGGTCAGTACATTTAATAACAATAAAGATGTTTAAGTTAATGTCAGCAGCACGGGCAGTCGTGCACAAGTTCACTAACACACATGCACACATAAGCACACACGTCACACAGGGGCTCCTGTGGCACGCCAGACAACAGAACATCACTTAGTGGCACTTACTGTACAGTACCTCCCAGTTACGATGTTAACAACACGCATACATGACACATGGATTTTTGGGGGTGTGCATGGCAGACACAGCCAACAGAGAAGGAGTTTAAAGGGATTGTGTTGGCACCAGGATGGGAGAGCAGGGAGAGGAGATGGCAAAGGAGGAGAGGGAGGGGATAACATACTCGCAGCCAGTCATTTTATTACAAAACATTTTAGTTTGTGACATCTCACCTGCTTGGGATGTACAAACAAAAAGGCTATTTTTGCACTGTATGTTTTGTACATTGATTTTTCTCTTTTTTTCTGTTTTTTGCTGCGGTTATGTAATCATCTCTTCCTCCTCCTATCCAGGCGAGAACTAATAACCAAACACAGCAGTTGAGAAAGTTAGGCTACCGAGGTCTCCGTTTAAAAATGAACCAACACCCAGACCATATCGTTGGCGTCAGGATTATGATGCCGTCTTGAATGTGCAAGCACAAAAATCAGGCTGTAATCAATCAAGTTAAATGGTCATGGTGTTCATGGCAAGCATGCATTTGCATTTTTTACATTATGTTTCTGTGTGCAAACATATTGAACTTTGTGCAATCATCCATCCGAATCTGGTTTTAGTCCTCGCCTGGAGAAGATTTTGGTGTGAGGTGGTAGAGGCTGTGGTGGGATTTAATATTTAGGTGAGGCTCATGGCATTTTTCAGGATTTGCAAAAAAAAAAGAAAAAAAAAGAAGAGAGAATTAACTCGCATCACAACTCTATGATCTTTCGAGTTCAGATTGGTATTACAAAGAAAAAACATTACTGCACGGGTATGTGGATGAAGTGGTTTGATTATTGCAATAACAAGAGGGAACGCCTCCAGCTGTTAACGTACAGTAATTACTTTATCAGCCTTTTGAATTGATTTTTGAAAATGCTTATTGTTGTAATACCTTAACATGGATTCGAGGCTGTTTATGCAGCATTCATTCAATAATTAATACAGTTACTGCTAAGAGGAGTTAGAACATATCAGAAGTTTGGGTAATGAATAACATTGTGAAGAAATATTGCACAACATAAGATACAAAAAAAAAAACTTGACTATACTACTATAATTTAATGCTAAGTAACAGGTACTTAGGCTTTGTAGTGCAAGATGGAGGAAGAAGCAATTTATATCATAATTAAAACAATAAGGTTGAGTGTTTTGAGGTATTCTTAGTCCAAATGTTTATACACTAGTAGGTTCATTCTCAAGGTGTTGCATTATGCCGCTGTCGGAGGAAAACCACATATATTTGAACCTAGTTTTAAAAAAAAAAATGACTCGAGCATTTTAGATAAGGGGATGTTATGGTATGAGAGTCATAAGTTCCCACAATGTAAGGATCGTCTATATTTTAAATTGCCAGTTAAAGTAAAAAAGAAAAAAAAAGTACAAGCTGGATTTTCTTGCGACAGCAGTAAAGTTATTCTACATTATTAGGATTATTTATCCAACCACTACCTTTGTCAGTATTTCTAAAATAAATCTTATGTTTTGCTTATTGTTTTTTCTTCTCTCCCTTTGGTCAATTAAGCATAATGGGTATGCATAATATTCAGGTGTATTTCAATAGAGCATTGGATTTCTAAGTTTAAAAAAAAAAAACACAAAAAAACATGCAGTATATTTATACAGCAAGTGGTACAGTAATGTATTTCTAGCTAAGCATGGTTGCATCAGTGTGGCAGCTACTGTTTGTGCTTTTAATATTTTTTATTTTTTCTCTTTTTTCCCCCCGTTTTACTTCTTCCGCATCTCTGTCCTCTACATATCTGTCACTACGAGGGGAGAAGTTCACACAATGTCTGTAAATAATATTAGGACTTGTGGAATTTCTTGTTACCAAATTCCCACATTTTTATGATTGTTGCCTGAATTTACAGACGTTGAGGGAAGTAGAGAAGAGTTGTCAGAACTGAAATTGACTGAGAAAGGCCGCTTTGATGCGTTTTGAAGCCAACTTCCTGGTCCGTTTCTTTTCTGTGGGTGCAAAGATGTAATGACTGATGTCTTGGAAACCCTCAGCCTCCATGCCCTTGTGTTCTGTGCCATATTTCACCAAATTGTTGTTCAGTAAATATTTGTTCCTTCTCCTAAATAACTGGTGAACTCTTGAGTCCTTGTTATGTCTAGCTTCCTGTGAATCAGTGTTTTCCTATTGCTGTCCTGTTTCTCATGTTGATGCATATTACCTGTCTGACTTTTATCTTACTGTATTTTCTGTGTTTATCCTGTTTTCACTCTCTGCCATTTTGCATTCCTTCAAGCATTTTATCACATTCGGGGATGCAAAATGATGATGGATCATCTGTACTTTTCCCTCCCTTCTCCACTTCTACTTTATTTAAACCCTTTTTTTTCCCTACACTTTGGTATATTGTTTTGGGCCTTTATGTGCTGACCTTTGCTACCCTCGCCACCCCATCTGAACAGCATCACGTTCAATTACATGATGCTTTTTAAATTTATGCCATAAGTCTTGGTAATGACCACATTTTATGGCATTTCTGAAATTCCACTGACTATTCTTAAACACTAGATGTCGCTATTGACAAAGTCTAAAAAGTGGCGTCAAGGCTTTGAGCCAACATGAATTCATCGGTGTCATTTACATTTAGGAATTGGATGTCACATTTTGAGCACAGACTTTTTTGGGGGGGGGATCATAGTCTTTTTTTATTTAATTTTTTCAGAAATTTCAGGCATTTTCAGAAATGGTGTTTTTACACAGCAGAAACACACCTCCAGATGAGGTCTTATTTGTTGTAGTTCTTGGAGGATTTAGCTGGGCTGCGGACCAATGCTCTCTAATTCAGTTGTAATAAGGATGCTCCGTCGAGAGGCAGACCCTTTGAGAGTCATAAAGGTAAGAAACGGTCCTTAAGAGGAGGATTGTTTTGCAGGATGCTGTAACTGCTCCTCATTTCACTCTATTCCTTGCCTCTCATATACTTCAATTTGCACTTAATTGAAAGTTGGTAGTTGAACACTTTTGTGTTCGGGGAGGAGAGGAGGGAGGGAGGTTGGTGTGCAAAGTTGTCTTAATCATGGATTTTTATTTTTACCATCTTTTCATCCATAATTCTGTCCTGTAACATTTCCAAACCTTTAAAGGTGATAACTATTGATGAGGATTACTTGGTTCTGTCCTTTTTTTCCCCCCAGTGTGTTTTAATCTTGAACTTTTCACTTTTCCAGTGAAATTGTGACCAGAAGCATTCATTACACCTCTCCTCTCTTTCCATCTCCCCCTCCCCTCTCTGCTTCGTTTGCCTTGCAGTTGCTAAGTCTTAGTTTTTCATGAGTATGAATTAAAACACTACTATCACGATGAATAGTAGGCTCTTAAATGTCTTTGATGTTCTGCTGCAGCTTTTATTTTCAACCGTCAGAGGTATCTCTTAGTTTAATTTGACACTAAATGTGATGCAAAAAGTGGAAAATTCCTCGTCTTCCAAAAAAAAAAAAAGAGAAAAACAAGCATATACTCGTATCCCTCCGTGATCGAGTATTAGGAACAACCCCACCTTTGGAAGTTTTAGTTTGGTACCCAGTTTGCACATGCTATGGTATATCTGTTACCGTAAGGTTGTGTTTGAAACTGAAGCCCAACGTCTGTTCAGCGTTGAGAGAAGTGAATTGTATGTTAGCTATTTGGTCCAGAGTGAAGGACCTGCGTCAGGCTTGTGATATGAAGTGTAAATCTGTTTTAATTTTTTTTTTCCATGTTTTTTTTTTGTTGTTTTTTTTTTGTTTTGTTTTTTAAAGATCAGTTAGTGATCTTAGTACTATAACTAAGCCAAGTTTGTAATTGTATATTTACTGTAAAATGTAGAACATTGAATAACTATTAAAATTTTCCTATAAAAGGAAGGATTGTCTGCCTTTTTTTCCTTTTTTGTTAGGTAAACATGAATTACTAAATAACCTCTCATTGTGTTTCACTTCTCATTATTCAGGCATTCACACGTTCCTAAATGAATCAGACTTTCAGGGCAAACATAAATTTGTTTCAGAAGAGCTGCTGTGAATGCACCCCTAAGCTTTACATATACTTTTTACTTTTATGTTTACTGTTTGGTAGTATTGTGTGAAAAAAATCTTTTTTTTAAATTTGCTTTTTTTTTTTAAAAGTAAATAATGAAACAAAAGTGAATACACCAATATCAAAACATGCTTAATAGCTGCTACCTGAAGGAATGCCTCATTTTACTTGGAACAACCTGATTTGTTACCAACTTGTAAAATTCCTAAGCTTTTCGCATCTTTGCCACTGATCCTCCTGTATCCTTTTTGGTCTACACTAACTCTTAAAATCAGATTTTTCCATTCTTCTTCCTTTTCCACGCATAGTCATGCAAATGTACATATAGGTCCACAATGGTTGCTAGTTTAACTTTTTTTTCATGCAATAAAGGTAAGTCAAAGTCCTAGATGTAATCGGTTTCGTTTCAGTAGTGGCTTTCTATCTTATGTCAGCAATCTCAGTATTGTTTCATTAAGTTTATATTTTCGAGCCTGTATTTCGATATGGTCTTTTCATAAGGGCAAACACTTGGCCACTCAGATAATGAAAGTGTGAGGTGGTCCAGTTTTTAAATGTCTTATAACATTCAAATGGCATCTCAGAGGGAGTATTTGCCATTGTTTTGTTCTCTTCCTTCAGTAAGAACAAGGGTGTATCATTTCCCTTGTGGCCAAACAATACTGCGACCAGAAGAGCAGTCCTCTTTCACTTCTCTCTGGACTTGTCAACAGACATCCGACTGACTTGAGCAACCACCTCATGTCCAGACACATAAACCCCTCCAATGAATATCGTCACATGCCTCTTTCTGCACAGTGGCCAAAAATGCACACACAGACACGTGTGCTAGAGGAAAGGAAAGGCAGTAAAATTCTCAGTGGATATTTATGTGGAAAATATTAAAAACACCTAGAATATCAAATTTCCCTCATCGTTTGTAGGACTGACCAGCTCAAAGCCTGTCAGCACTAACATTGACCTACATGGTCATTTTCAGAGCTTTTTTTTTTAGCTATGGTTTGAAATCAAATTTATTTCTTTGCTAATTTTTTTCCCTCATCAAAAACAATTGCATTGAACAGCTGTTTTGAGGGTTTAAAACCATCATGATGACAATGGACAACCTGGAAAAGCCAGATACGGGTTGTAAGCAACATTCTACCTCTCCCTTGTATCCTGAGGCAGTTATGTGTTAAAGCAGCCAGACGTACATGAGTAGGACTGTAATAAACGTCCAAGTGTTAAAATGAAACTCTGGGTCATCTGAACAGGCTAAAAGAAGGTGGTGGCTTAAAAATGACAGTTTGGATCAGAAACGCATGCTCATTACGAAATTTACTGGTAAAGCTTTGAGCAACCCCGTACCTCTTCTCTGTCTGCACACGTCTGTATTTCAACATGATGAATGAGCTCATTCAGAAAAAGAGGCCTGCTGCAGTGGCTGACCATTCAACATTTTAATCATCTAAGTGCTTTGATGCTCTGGCTGAAAGATTGATAGAAATGATATTGATTGATGTAGTTGTCCTCAAGCTGTCTTTAAGTGTTCTTTGTTTATTAAATTTGACTTCTAATCTTTTCTGTGGCCAATAAAATCCTTCCATAATCTAATTTGAACTCTTTGACTCTTTGATATTTTTATTCTGCACATAACTTGTGAAGGATTTTGTGCTATTTCGCCGCTGAATGGTAACTTGTCTTTGCAAGCAATTAATAATCATTCATGTGCTTTTGGTCTCTTTCTCTATGAAGGGTAATTATGTGTGAACGCAAGAGTGACTCCAGAAATATTGCCCATTTTTCATGAGTTTCCATGACCCAAGAAACATTGTCCTATGTTATAATTATAGCTCACACACCACGTAAACACACACTGATTAAAGAGGTTTCTCAGTGAACAGCCTCTTGGGATCTGTCATTGTAAATTTTGCCATCTGGCTTCTCAAAGTCTCTTCAGACACACAAACACAATTGGTATAGCAGCCATAATTCAATACGTAGTCAATAGAGACAATAAACAGTTTTACAACAGTTCAATACAATAACATTTAAAGACCGGAAAAAGTCTGTCCATACAGTCCTACTCTATGAGGAAGGTCTAGATCTTTAAAATCAACCATTCACACGGAATAAGTCATGCATTAACATTAATAAGTGAGTTGAATGTTCCTCTCTTGCGATAAGTGATAGCTTTGTCAATATCCAGCGATAGTAGGACAGATTTGTTTGTGAACAAGGAAAATGTAAGAAAGAATACTTGTGACAACTCACTAGTCACCACACCACGGACAAAAATCCAAACACAGGAATGAAAGAAGTTTCTTATACGCCACTGAATCATGATTAAAAAAGAAATAAATAAAAAAGTCATTCTGTTAATATCTCTTTGTCTATCCAGTTAGTATTTGATTAACTTTACATAGTAGTTACACATACTTCTGGTCTATTTTTGAACAACATGAAGAAAATGCTAGAAATGAAATGAACACTACCATCAATCTAGTGGAGGCAGCAAGAAACTGGTGGGAGACCAAATAAGTAGGTAACACAAAAAACATTCAATTTAAAAACATTTTTTTTCCGACACTGCCATCTTATCAGCTGCATTCTGATGGGAAGCGGATGCTGAGCAGGAAACAATAATGTTGATGTTTCCCCAAGGAGTTCAATAAAAGGGCCATAAAATTCCACCAAAATGAGACACAGTCACACATCTCAGCTTGTTCAGTCACACTCCACTTCCTTTGATATTTTTTTTTTACTTTCACAGTGAAGCACTGTCAAGTTCATGGTGATTCAATCCATATTTGTTCATACAGATAATGGAAAAAGCAAGAACCTACCTTTTTTTTCTCTTATTCTACCGCAGGGATACTCAAAGCTCCGCAGTCCTGCAGGTTTCAATGTCTCCCAGCTCCAACACACCTTTGAGTAGCCCTTCCCTAATGTAACCCACTTTGTTTGACATTGTGGTTTTGTGCTTTCAATGGATTCATGAGTCGATGCCATTGAACATATAGTGGCTTAATTCAAACTAAGTCTGTATACTGAGCACTTGGTAGTAAGACGCGCTTAGGCGATGCGACTTAGGTCATGCCACTTTGTGATGCCGCTTAGGTGATGCCAATAACAAGTGATATTTTCTGTCTTTATTCACTTTTGTTCTTTACTTTTGTTTTGAATTTTTCTTAATGCTTTCTGCACCCACTGTAATGTTTCTAATGTTTGTATGTTAAGCACCTTGAATTGTCCTGTACATGAAATGTGCTATACAAATAAACTTGCCTTGCCTTAATGTTTACCAGAAATTGTTAGAGTTTAATGTCAGATAAGATAAAATCCACAGTCCTGAAGGAAATTTTGACTTGCAGAATTTGCTGTTAAAATATAAATAGCACAGTCAAACATTAAAAAGGCACGCCCTGCCCATTGGACAACACTCTTGGTCGCACTACATTACAGTAGGCCTACAGACTTTATACAGTAGGACTAAGCAGTTTCATCAACAGTGGATTATCAGGAAGACTTGCTTTGAGAAATTGGTACTCTGGTCTGCTCAGATCAGAAATAAAGTTCTGGAACAGTCTCATTATCGTATCCTCAAAGGCAGCCTTCAGTGTGGAATACCGCCTTTCTTCTATTGGTTCTCATGGCTCTCTGTGTTAGTCTTGTAATCTGGGCTTCTGGCTGTGCCCCGAGGTTATCAAATCAGGATGGGATGCCACATGAGAGGATGCTGTGAACTACGTCATCTTAGACCCTCAGCCTATGAAGAAAATACTGGGTTTTAATCTGAACACTCCAAGTCAACCCTCAATTTTATTATCAACATGCATGCCCTGGTATATCTGGAAAATTACCCTGAAATATGCTGTGATCATGCTAAATCACTAGCTCTTCTATTTTCTTGATGCAATGTTTATTAAACTGCTGGATGTAGTTCTAAATATATATCTTTATATAGATATATTTGAAAAGTCAGACATTAGATGCAGGATAGTTACATCATCAGACATCAAAATGTAATTGTGAATGGAGTGGGGGAAATAAGACACCCTGGAGGATGCTATAATAGGTTTGATTAATTCAAATTCAGAAGCCATAAATTAAATATTGACTTAATCTTCAAAAGTCAGCATGATCATAAGGAATGCAATCCAGCAGCATACATAATATTCACCCATATCAGATCACAAACTGATAGATATTTCAAAGCCCTTGGATAATGAGGAAGAAAGAGGATTTAAGTGACTTTGAATGTGGCATGATTTTTGGTGCCAGATGGGCTGGTCTGAGTATTTCCCATTATGATTTAATGGTATATTCACACACAACCATCTCTAGGATTTACAGAGAATAGTCTGAAAAAGAGAAAATATCCAGTGAGCAGAAGCTGTTTGGATGAACATGTCTTATTGTTGTCAGACGTCAAACAAAAAATAGCACACTGGTTGGAGATAATAAAAAGGCAAGTGACTCAAATAACCAGTCATTAGAACCAAAGTATGCAGAACACCATCTAAATGCACAAGATGTCAAGCCATGAACCAGTTTTGGGCCATCTGAATGCAAACTGTTTTTTTAAACATGACAATGAGTTCACTGTAGTTCAATGATCCCCACAGTCACATGATCTCAATCCAATGGAGCACCTTTGAGATGTGGTGGAACAGGATATGATCATCATGGATGTGCAGCAGATTAATCTGCAGCCACTGTGATGCTGTCTTGTCCATATGGACCAAAATCTTTGAGGAATGTTTTCAACTTCTTGTTGAACCTAAGACATGAATAATGCAGTTCTGGAAGCAAAAAGGCGTCTAACCTGGCACTGCAAGGTTTGGCCCTACCTAATAAAGTGGCCGAACAATGTTTTGTTTTGATACATATGAAGTGCACCTGCCGGTAAATCACGAGTACGGCCTCTTGTAAAACGCTCTCTTAATCATACTCCTATATAATAATGAGGTCTAAAATGAAATAAACTTATAAAAAAGCTCAGCATTAGTTAGACGCTGAACCTTTGTCCTGCTAATGA
This sequence comes from Leptatherina wallacei, assembly GCA_028567055.1. Classification (NCBI taxonomy): domain Eukaryota; kingdom Metazoa; phylum Chordata; class Actinopteri; order Atheriniformes; family Atherinidae; genus Leptatherina; species Leptatherina wallacei. The sequence goes on along the minus strand of JAOXYM010000009.1, from coordinate 20,437,385 downwards.
GGCGTTATTGCGCGTGCGCCAGGCTCCGTCGTACCGCGCGTCTCTGCCCCGTTCGGCGGTAGCGACAGAGTTTGTGAAGCGTGGCTGCAGCTATATGAGTCTGACTGCTGCAGGTTAGTCTGCACCAGATAAGCAGTCACTTCAGTTCTCAGTTGTTCAGAGCTGTAGTTTATTCAAAGACTCTTCTGTGCACCGTGTTTACTCCGCGCTTTCTTACAAAGGAGGACGAGATCTTCTGCAATGGCCAAATCACCGACTTGTTAAAGTTGTTGCCGCAGTTTTTTCCTCTTTCATTCAGGGTAAGTTGTATTTCATTTGTTTTATTGTCTACTTTTTCTCACTTTGCCACAAGGGGCTGCAAAAAATTATCTTAATGGGTTCTAATCAACCTGATATAATTTGAATGGCGGCGCCTTTGTAGCTAAATGATCAATCTGATCTAATCATGCATTTTAGCTAGCTTGTTGCCGTTTTGATTGTCTTACTGAAGCTGTGTAGCGTTGCCATGTTAATGAGTTATAACATTCAGGGAAGAAAATGACTGCAAAAATAAATCTGGCTGCATAAAGCCGCAGGTACAGACTAAACAAATGAAGGATGTTGTTTTTGCTATTAGGGCGGAGGATCATTTCTGTTCTTTGTTTGATAAGAACTTTATGCGTTTGTTATTCGCTTATCTGGAGACAGATCAGTTTGATTCATTTCCTGTTTTCCATGAGGATTAAATAAACTTTCACTCAAAACACAATCATATCCTTATTCTCTATGAGAACCAGAACAAGTGTGCCCTCGTGCTAGTCGCTGCCCTAATACTTCCTTAATACTGTGAATTTATATGTGCTCACAGTTTGTGGGATAACTTGACAGCTTCTGGGTGGAATATTAAAAATGCTGGTTTTAATCCACAAGAATGCGGTTCTGAAATCATCTTGTTACACATGACACTTGGTACAACAGTGTTGGTGTATTGTTATTTAGGTTTTGCTGGGCAAAAAGGAACTTTTGATATTCAAAGAGCGTTTCTTTTTGTATGCTCCTCTCAGACACGCATGGCTTGCATAGTTAATGTTCAGAGGCAGAAACATTGAAAACAGGTGAGACATGTTTTTGGTTCGTTCCTGTACAGGAATGTTATAGATCTTTCCAGCCTTGACACATATATACACGGATGAACCAGGTGATTTAATATTTATTAACTATAAACTTCATCCAGAGTAAACAGATTCAAATCTACGGACACGCATTGATATGATCAAATCAATTTTGGATGATAAGTCTGCAGTTTTTCATGATAACTGTCTGATACAAGTAAAGGCAGAAACTAATTCTACAAACAAAGATCAGAAACAACGTCATGAATCAAATGCAAATCATATCCTTAAGCCAGAGGATATGATTTGTTTCACTTATGATTTAAGTCCCTAACAGTTTTTCTTTTAAAGTCACAACAGAAAGGAAAGCAGCATTTCCTCTCTAATGTTAGTGAGCTAGCTTTCAGGGTGACTTAATCACACAAACATTTTTTTCTTCGCTTTTGACTTATCAGTTACTTGACCATTTTGGCAATGCATGCATCATTTTAGCTTCTCTTCTCTTTCTACAACCACATTGCTGTTTTTTTCTTTCATTTTTTTTAGAAGTAATGAAGTTGCCAGGTCCAGCAAAAACAAGCTGTGATGTCATAGACGTCATAACTGACAGTCTGTCATGTGTAAAGACCCGGCACACTACGCATGGGACTTTGGCTAAGTTACTGTGTTTTTAGTGAAGATTCCTTTCTGCTAGGAAGTGGTCAGGCTACTGTAGGTGTTTTGTCTGCCTGACCGGGAACAGATTAATGCAACACTGGTTTGGAGACACAGGGGATTACTATGGAGAGGAGATAGCCAGTTAGAGGAAGAGAATCAGGGCCAAACTTGTTTACAAGACATAGTTAAGTGTCCAGATTTATCTCAGTTAGTAAATAACCCAAAGTTTTTTGGCAGCCATTCTAAGCATACGGGCCAAGTTGTCACTTTAATATAAATGTCTGAAAATAAATCTCACTTCTCTCAGTAGGAGATCATTTACAATTTGGACCAGAAACTATTGCAACAAAATTAAATGTGTTAAAAAAAAAAAGTACTACTGTAGATTTTCCAAGATTGTGAGAGATGCTTTGAGGAATCAGTTTTGGTATTTTACACTCTGCTTTCACCAGATTGGCATTTTCACCATCTCCAAACCACAAACCCATGACAACAGCAACCACAACGCATCTAACTGACACTTAACACTCTGAAGGGCCTTTGATAAGCTTTTTAGCTGACTAAGGGTGTGGAATAAGATGTTACAGCTCATGTTTGGGAAAACATGTTTTCTTATGAAGATTAAACAGAACCAGTAACAAGTATAATTCCTGAGAGAAAAACAAGCAAAGACGCGAGGAATATAGAAATGATGTACACAGCATCATTATTATAGCGGCAATGAGGTGTAAACAACAAAAATACGGATGCCAGTAATTATTCAAAGCAGAATCTATTTAGATGTTTGGTTTGCCACCAACATGTCTGATTAAACCAGCAATTTTAGTCCGTGTGGTGTTGCATTGATCAGTTTTGTTTTCCTTATTAATGTTTTGTTGGAGAGATTAAGAGTAGAAACATGACCTGTTTACATACAGGGTAGTTTCTGTGAAAGTAGTAGCAGAAAAATGTGTTTAGTTTTGAACCAGCCAGTCAGTACTCAGAATGATGCCAATAGCTTTGATGCATATTTAGAGGATATTGATTTAAAAAAGAGGCAAATGAAAATGAGGAGAATTGCAAAAACCTTCACTGATGTGCAGGGAAAAAGTAGATGCTCATTTGAGGAGTATGTTACAGATTTTGATTAAGATATTTGGATTCACATTTGGGGGCATGAATGCAACTTTGCAAATATTATCTGAATTTTTTATTACAAAAAAAACCTAATTCAAAAGCTGTTTCTGATCTGAGCCAGAAAAAAATCCCCTAAACTTACGTGACCAACCAGCATCTTCTCAGATAGGAGCTCATATCTCAGATATTTTCAGATGAAAGTACCTTCTTAAGATTAACTGTCGTATCCTCCTGTGGTTATCCACTATGGTTGTTTTAAAAAAAGAAAAAACTGAAGTCAGTTGCAAGTTTTTTGACCATTATTTCACTAGGCAAGGCAAATTTATTTATAGAGCACATTTCATGTACAGGACAATTCAAGGTGCCTTTACATTGCAGAAGAGTACATTAAAACAGAAGAGAGAAAAAAAAATCGAAAATCAAGATTAAGAAAGGCCAACAGATTAAAAACATGTTCAAGTTTAAAATTCCAGCTTAGAATAAAACGGTCCAGATTTGGACTTTCAGATAAAAACTATGTAAATGCAGCAGAGAACAGGAGGCTCTTTAACCTGGATTTAAATAAACTGAGTGTTTCTGCTGATCTGAGACTTTCTGGGAGTTTGTTCCAGACATGTGGAGCATAGAAGCAGAATGCAGCCTCTCCATGTCTGGTTCTTCTGACTCTGGGAACTGATGAAAGACCAGATCCAGATGATCTGAGGGATCTGTTGGGTTCATACTGGATCAGAAGGTGAAAACTGTTTTTTAGTGGAAAAAGTATATTTCCTGCTGTTGATAAACCAACTTCTTGCCTGAAGCTGTGAATTTTGTCTGTGAAGAATTTTGTTCATCGCCGGCCTTGGTATTACTGTATAGCCCTTTTTACACCTGTAAGAAAACTCTCAAACACCTGTTTGAAGATGGTGTTTATTCATATAAAGTGCCTCACATGCTGATTTTTCCCCCATATTATTTCATACGGCTGGTGTTTCATCAATAGAAGATGTGCATTGACTTTTCGTTTCGTTTAGATTATCCAAGAATAACAGGCACCAGTAGGTACAGTACCTGGCATTTATATGGCCTGGGTGTGTAACTTTTGTTTTTATGTCAGGCAGCATATTGCTGACTGACTGCTCCAGACTGTGTGACATGCCTTCTTCCTCTTAAACCTATCAACATCAGCATGTGCCACATTTTTTATCTAGCATGCTCTTAAATGCCTGGAAGAGGTTGGTTAGTAGTGTAGCCATATACTCTTTACAAATGCACATGCCCAATGTATGGATTTCCGCAGGTAGACTAAGACAAGAATCAGAGTATCAGATTAATTTTAATGCTACTGCTAAACAGCAAAAAAGGGCTTAGGGGGCTCATATATAAAATAAGACCACTACTCCCCACATCAAGAGGAAATTGGCCAACATGAGCATGATATCCTGCTGAACAACTGAAGTGAAACAGACAAATCACTCTGATCATGCTAGAAGGAACCTTGCGGCATATCCACATTTTGGTTTCAGTGACCGATGCCCTACTGCTGTCACCCCGTTTGACGTCTTTCAGCAGTCTTCCTGTGTGGCCATGTCTCAACATTAGGAGATTTTATGGAGAAGAGCAAGACCTGCTGCATATCAGTCTTCACATTCCTAATGAAATCCTCAGTTCAGTGTCTTACCACCACACGTCTCAACACGTTTTTGTCGATGGGTTACGGCAAATTATTACCAACAGTGCGCTGTAAATGTTCAACTGCAGCCGTGTGTGTGATCAATGTGAAGTACTCCTTTCCACCTGTGTTTTTGTAACACGTAGTAAGTGGTGGAACAATTCACAAGGATTTTTCTACACTGGATTACTGCATTCATTTTGATGCTCAGACATGCCAGCGTTCGTACTTAAAACTGTTAAATTGGATTGTCAATATATCGTTGCAAACATTTTGTTCCTGAGGATAGCAAGGAAATGAAGAGTTGCTCAAATTTGTGTGTGACTGATAGCAGATGAGTCTCATGAATCAAGCAGCTGTTGTGTTATCTTATTGACCATATGGTTAGCAGCGCTCAATTTGGAACACCAGACCTCCTCATGAACCATCTATCTGTTTAGGGAGTAGCTAATTAGTTTAGATGCCTTGTGTAATGGCCATATAGAGTCTGCCCTAACAAGTGATAGACTGCATGAACCCACTCAGTATTAGCTCAGGTCATTTTATGTATGTGTGTTTTTCTTATGTAGACAAAGGGCATGCAGCTTGTGCTTTATGTGAAGTAATGTCTGTTGTTTATCCATCCTAGGGAAGTTTATGTTGTTGCGCTAGTGTTTGACTTAATTTGTGCATTGGATTAAAATATTTCTGCTGAGTGTTTGCATGTGTATGCTAGGTGTGTGTGTGCTCCTAACTCATTGTGTGTACTTGCATACACTATTTAATGTATTGTCTTATGTGTGATGCAGATAGTCGTATCCTCCCATGTCAGACTTTTTCCAGATTAACTGCAGACAAATCACGGGGACAGGGGGTGTGTAGCAGTGGGCTTGAATCTTTGATTACAGTGTCCAGGGACAGTAGAAAGAAATTACTTTCCAAAGATTGGAAAGTAATTGGAGCTGAATGGGGTTCTGCTTCCTACACTACATCTCCCTCCACGTCCTGCTCCATGTAAGTTACAGAGATACATAGTGTCTCTGGGCACAGTACAATTATACATGTGGCCTTATCTGCCCTTTACCTCCGTTTTTAGATTAGATTTCTTCAGGGAAGGTCTGAAGTCAGCTAGACGGGCACAGTGTGGCTGCCACGGTCAAAGGAATCAAATTATTGTGTTTCCTTGTTGGAAATGCCACAGTGATGCAGGTTTAATCAAAGTAGCAGGTTTATATTATGGCTTTCAGCTTTACAGATCATTTTGTGATTTAAAATTGATTTTAGGGTCTATTTATTTATTTATTTCCAACAATTATCTGGCTTTGAGAATTTGAGTGGATTTAAACTGAGAATTTGGTGAAATGAGGAAATTTCACTGCATTCTTTCTTAGGGATTTTATTCATGTGATATTCTATGTCAACTAATATTCCATTTCATGTGAAATGATCTTTCAGAGAAAGTTGGTTTATTTATTTCCATTACCGTTTTTTTCCCCCTGTAGCATCATCAGGAGGTTGTATTTGTAGCCAAATGTACACATGGCTGTAATACACAGTGTAGTATTTAATGCAAAACAAAACTCAAACAAGGAAGACAGTAAAAAACTAAACTAGTGGCCTGGGTCACATACAGGAGAAAAATAAGAAGTGCCTCTGGGAAAATTTTTTTCTTTCGGGCGAAAACAAAAAAGAGACACTAGAGACTAGAAACAGGTTTTTCTTGTAATTATGCAGCTCTGCAACACCGCAATGCTCAGATTAACCCATTTAGGCCTAAAAACTGTAATGTTTCTGGACCCTCCTTTTTTGTCTGGGGACAAAAAAAAGAAGTAATGAAAACACTGTCAGTGTTTCTTGCAATATTTTTGTTGTCTATGATTCTTAAAACAGTTAATAAAACTCTGCACAGCATTAAAATGTCAATTAAATGAAAAGTAATGACAAATGAAGACAGACGTCGCTCTGCTTGACAATCCATGTAATGAAACCATCTCTGGATTAGTTAAAGAATTGTTTTCTCTTTTTTTTAGTGTAATAATAACTTTTCATAACGGCATCTACCAGGCAGGACATATATTATCCTACTAAAGCTCATTATAGATGACCATTAAAGCGGTCAGCCTTTCCACATGAGAGATGGAGGTAGTGCAGTGTCTAATTGAAGTGAGTTTATGAATGAATGTACATTCAACATTCACTTTAATTTGACTAACTTCTGAGGAAAAACCTGCTGTAGATGTTGTTTATAAACTCCCATAGCCAGTTTTCTGAAATCCTAATGATAACAACAACCACATCCTCAGAAATCATTAAAGATAAATTTGGTTTTAGATTTACAACCCCCGGTCATGTTTAGTCTTAATGTGCCATACTTGTCCCAAGTTGCAGTCACAGGTTATAAATAATCATGTGTCACGCTCAGCTGTGCCTGTTGGTCGACCTCAAGGTGGAGAGTATGCAGCAGTGTGTCTCTGCTGTCAGTTTGTGCGTGAGAGATAAACAGACTGCAGAGTGGGGACTCTCACTGAGTCGTAAGATTAGACCTGCTGTCCTCCGTGGGCGGCCGGTAGGGGAATTAGCTCAAATGGTAGAGCGCTCGCTTAGCATGTGAGAGGTAGCGGGATCAATGCCCGCATTCTCCAATCTACCTTTTTGACACTGCAAATCTCATAAACAACTGAAGACAGTATCAGATGCATAAGCTGCCTTTGATCAAATTACTCGATTAAAAGCTGCATTGCTCTCCGTTTCCGGGCAGTGTAGATAATCTGAAATCTCTACACATCCTAACATCTGCATCTACAAACAGCTGTTGGCAGGATAAATATTTCTCCCAGAATAGATCAAATAGTAAGGGAAATTTGTTATCTTATTCACACATATAAAGATAAAAAAAGAAAAAAGAATGTGGCAACAAAAATATTAAGGGTATTAATACACATACTGTAGGCTACTGGATTAATTGAACCCAAGGTAGGTCTCAAGGTACATAATGAAATTATTTGCTAGAAAAAAACAGACAAACTCATCAGAACTTGACATGGAAAAAGTATACAATGATATATTTAAAAAAAAAATGTTTTAGCACAGTTTTCAATGCTGTGTGCAACACTGTGTGTGTTGCAAAACAATTAACACAGTGTGCATGTAAATGTGTATCTGAGCACATCAGTTAGTCTTTGGTGCAAAATGCTCTACAGTAACAAAAACAATTAAAGCCGCAAGCGGCGATGGAGGCCCTCGCACCTCTGGCGCCGCTTGGCCTATTGCACCGCCTCGTCCCCACTAGACCTCCCTCCAACTCAGATCTCACCTTCATTTGCAGCCACTCATGTTGTCATGCAGCTGCACGCAGCACTTCCTCACCAGCCCATATGACATAGAACCTCAGTGTG
>JAOXYM010000009.1:20406678-20426016 GCA_028567055.1 Leptatherina wallacei | reverse complement strand
GCCGATACCGATTATCATAAAATTGCCTAATATCGGCCGATATTATCGGCCAGGCCGATAATTGGTCGATCCCTAATAAATACCATGCATCTTTCACTTCCTTCCCTCCTTACAGATATCACATAGGACCATTCATAGCTCTGGGATATTAAATGTGGAGAAATTGGAACTCACAAATGTAAATTTCCGAACCACTCTTTAGCATGCTATGCTCTGTAAACAGTTCAGTGGAAGTGCAGAAGTTCATCAGTCAACATGACAAAAATAACACACTGCTGTCACTTGCAGTGTAATGTGAGTTTGTGGCGTGTATCTGTTTTCATCCAGTAAATATTTTAATTTGAACCCATCAGGGGTTACTCACAAGCAATATGAAGAAACTAAACTACATAATAATCTTCTTTTTAACTGCACCCTTATAATCTGAATTGATGAGGCATATTTGCTCCTGTTTTTTTTTTGTTTTGTTTTTTGTTTTTTTTGCTTAATTTTGTGACGGCAATAGCAAATGTGCAAGAAAATGTTTTTTAATCAAATTTAGCAGGAAGGTGTTATGTTTGTGTTTGATCCCATACAAAATTAATTTAAAAGGAAACGTATTCTTGTTTGTTAGTATTGCATGAACAATTTCTTCCACCTTTTTAAAGCATCTGATAAAATCCACCACAGTGCCATTTCTAATGAAATGTGAGCCTCACAGGTGTTCCTGCTTTATTGATCAGATCTCAGTGGATAATTCTGCTTCAATTTATAAGATCCTATGAAATACAATTCTGTTTTGTTTCGCTGGAAACTTTGTAGCACAAAACTCAACAAGTCATGATCATGACCTGTTTAGTTCTTTCAAAGAGTAGATATTACATTTGGTTTCTTGTTACTGCTCGCCTTCTTGCATATGCATGCCAATTGTTTGAATACCAAGAAGCTTCCTAAACAGGCGGTGGGCTTTAGTTTGAGCATCAGAAAAGTTTTATATACAGTATTAAGTAAGTATTAATAAGTTGACAAAAAGGTGGTTCTTGGTGAACTATTAGGTACAAACAGAACCACTTTTTCTCTGTCATTATCAACTATACAACACTTTAATAAGTGATTTAAAATGCAGATTTAAAAGAATAGCAAAACTGGTTCTTCATGAGGTGAAAAACCCCCAAACAAATAATACTGAATTCATTAGATAATGATGAAAACTGTAGCACACACCTCAAAAACCTTAATTTTTCCTGTTTGCTCACTCGTTTGTTCAGTGCAGTGAAACGTATGATGGTTTACTGACATACTGCTCCCATCTTGTCCTCCTCTCCTTTTAATAAGACTACCAGGAGTTGTAAAATTGTTCATGCACCCAGACAAAGGGGTTGGCTTAGGTGCACACCTTGCGCAGTCTTTAAAACACACAGTCATCTTTTGAATCGGTGTTAAAAGACACCTCACAAACTCTTAGAAGGGTAGAAGTTGTGAAACTCCATGATTCATACTTTTAAGGAGGAAGCAGCTTTATCCAATCACTTACTCAACACACTGTATCAAAGAGATGTGGAGATAATTATTGGAGATCTTAGTTTGTCCATTAATCCCTGTCTGTTCTAGACAGTCAGTTGAGGTTTCAGTGGGAGGCCAGACAGTCTAAACTGATTTTCATTTAAGAGCAAGCCAAACTCAGGAAAGATTAAATTATCATGTTATCTCATGGTCTGGCTCTTATTTAATTTGGTATTTTGTATTGCTGTAGTTTAGTTGCACTAACATCTTAACAACTACTGATCATAGATACACAGTGATGAACTTGTAACAGTGAGCACATTTGTAAGGTTATTTATGTGAAACAAAAAAGAAATAATACTTGATTGAGCATAACTATTCGGGCTGGGACGATATGCTTCCCTCCCGATTCGAATCTTTTACAATTTTTGGGTGCCAATTCGATTTAAATTGCGATTCTTGCAATTCTTCAATATTGCCGATTTTTGTGAAGTAAAAAAAAAAAAATTGCAAGTTTTTTTAACAAGCATTTTTTGGAAAAAAAAATTGTTAAAAAAAAAATATTATTAGGGAAACACAACACAGTAGCCAGACCATCATTCTGCTATAATGCTCAACAAGACAAGTGAAAAATGTAAAAAAAACAAAACAAAACTAAATAAACTAGATTTTTTTTAACAAAAAACCCAGATATTTATGTGACTCCATTTTTTTGTAATAACTATTCTCCTCCCCAAAGTCTGAGCTATTTTTGCTGCAGTAACAGCTTTTAGTGTCCCTCAACGAGGTTTGCACACCTAGCCATTGGGATTTTTGTCCATTCTTTAAATCAAACTGCACTAATGTGCACACAACCCCAATTCCAAAAAAGTTGAGATGCTGTGTAAAATATGAACAAAAACAGCGTGCAACAATTTTCTAATCTGAAAAACCCACATTTCTTTCTCAGTAAAACATGGACGACATATAAGAATGAAACTGAGACATTTCACCATTTAAGGGAAAGTATTTGTTCATTTTGAATTTGATGGCAGCAACACATGTCAAAAATGTTGGAACAGGGTGATGTTTACCATTGTGTAGCATCCCCCCTCCTTTTAACAACAACCTGTGAACGTATGGGGACATATGAGGAGACCAGTTGCTGGAGTTTAAGTACTTTACATACTGTGCATTTGTTTTGTTTTTTCTTTAATTTATTTTCTACATCCATTGACACTTTAACAGCAGAGGAAGCTTTATTCCCTCCAAATAAACGGGTGAAGTTGTCCTTGTTGGATTTATTTGGTTGTTTTTAAAAAAAAAAAAGACCAAGGTGTCATTGTGGAGGGCAGCTCAGCAGCCTATATAGCGTGACATGAAAAGTTGCAGAGAAAAAAACTTGCATCCAATACGTTTCACCACCTGCAGGATAATAACCGGCTCTGTCAGCTAAAGTAAAGGTAAATTCACAGTAGTTAAATTACGTGAATTCATTCATGACGAAACATTATTGTGTCATTTACAATTTTGTAATTTATGGACGACTTTGGTTGAACATACAGCACAACATGACACGTTCAGCAGCGTCCATTGAACGTTACATTATACGCATTAAAAAAATACAAAATATGTACGATGCTGAAGTTAGTTTCTGATTTCCAGCTTCTGATTCGCCGTATGTGTAAAGGCCGATTCCACAGATTTTTTTTTAGGTACCTTGACCACATTTGACCAGGTTCTGATCAAAAAGTGATCATATATAAATCGAGTGAAATATTCTACACACCGTGCAGATTCATTAAAAACAAAGTTTCTGATTTGTAAAATATTTATTCTATTTGTGAACATGCACCACATTAAGCTAATTTTATGACTTGTTGGCATCTAAACCACATGTTACAGCCTGACACAACAGCTGCAGCAAAAGAGTGAGGCAGGCAAGAGGTAGTGTTCTAGTATAAAAATAATTTATCAACAAAACAGAAGCATTGATGAATGAGAATGTATGAAGTGCACAGAACAACAAAACGTGCTAAGACGGCCCAAGCCTAGGTGACCACACCCCGAGTGCAGACTGGTGAAGCTCTTAAGTGGGCATAACATACATTGTGCCCAGGTTAACTCGTGCCACTAATCACCATAGATGGCACCTGCAACACAACTAAAGAAAAGAAGTGGTGGCAGGGCCGTCACACACATTAGACCAGGTCCTGATCAAAAACTAGCAGACTCTTCCAATATGGACTGAGATATCCCACACTGCATGCATGTCTTCTATATTTTAATATTTTGATTATTATGACTTTATTTTATCTCTTAAAGATTCAGTTAGTTTTCTACAATCAACCCAAACATTATTAAATACACATTTGAGGAGGCTAAAGGTTGAAGAACAGCAGTTCATTCCAGGACGGTCATGACAGTGTCATAAGCTATAAATATTTTGTGTTGCTTTGTTCTGACCTTTTGTTTTTGTTGATGAACCTAATATTATGAAATTGTTGGGAAAATGGAGAAATGGGACCTTCTTTAAACATTGTTAAAAAGAAAAAAAGTAAAGTTTCTCAGATCATAAACTACTTTCTTTCTTTTTTTTGTTTTTTAAAACATTGTATATGTGTATTATGATCCAGTTTAGACATAACCAGTGAATTCTTTCACATTTTTTTTCATTTTCACATTTTTCACATTGTCTTGTGCAAAACATTCTGTCCAGTTTAGGTTACAGTGTGATATGTTTTTCTTTCCTTCTAGATCAAAGGCAGTGAGAACAGTAAATTGCCTCTGTTGGGTAAAATTTCTGCAACATAAAATTTCCATAATTAGCATTTTTCATGAATTGAATAAAGATTTCACAAATCATAAACTGTGTTTCAATGAATCTGTACACCATGTACAATATTTAATCAGGATTGAAAGAGTCTTAAGTACTGTCATTTTTTAAGAAGACCTGGTCTAATGTGGTCAAGATGCCAAAAAATGTCATAAAATGAGCAAATTTGCATTTTCACAAATCAAATAAAGGTAACACCAGTCAGAAACTATGTTTTCATAAATTTACAAGCTGTGTAGAATATTTCAGTCCAGAATAGAAGAATGTAACTATTGTAGTTTTTGATCCGGACCTTATCTAATGTGGTTTTGGTTCCCCAAAAAAATCTGTAGAATCGTCATGTGTTTCTACATGTGGCAAATTGGAAGCTGCGAATCGGAGGCTAACTCTAGCGTTGTTAAATACAAAGATACCTCCCAGTTCTCTGAATCTTTTGATGATATTTTAGACTATAGATGGTGGGATCTTCAAAGTCTTCACAATTTTACAGTTGCCAGTAAACCTAATTAGTTGTCAGAGTGGTTTGTAGTTTGGCTTGTTGGGCAACAAAATAGTTGATTAAGCTGAAAAGAGTATTTATGCTGCATAATGTAGCATATTCATTTATTCATTTTCTATCCCTGCTTAATCCAATTTAGAATCACAGAAAAGGCAGGAGCCAATCCCAGCTACCTGAATACAAGTGGCAGGGTATACCCTGGACAGGCCACTAGTCAGAGTTAAAGCAGAAACAAATCTTGCTGTGATGCAACAGTGCTAACCACCACACCACTGTACAGGCTCTAGTGCAGCATGCCATCATGTAAAAGTCAAACCATTCCAGATATTTTCTGCCATCTGGTGGTGAAATATCCTCTATTTAATTCACGTTCATCAGAGGAGCTCTCAAAATCTCAAGAACCATTATTTATTTGTAGCTTTTGCTTGATCTGAATTGTTAATTTGTTTCAACTAGGTTTAAAAGTTCAGCTTTAAACAAGCACAAACATTTGGTGTCACCAATAAATTCATGCTATATAATAAACTTGATATATAATAAAGCTAATTTACTGCTGGTGTGTGCATTAATATTTACTTTTGTCTCTCTTCTACAGAATGTGAAGATGCCACACTCTTTTAGCTCCCCCTATACAGAAGCTCTCATCCAAAAACACTTCCCTTTGGACTTGATTTCTACCAGCATTCAGCCTACAGACCCATATACCACAGAGAGCTTCATCTCCACCCTCAGTAACAGCAGCAACAGCAGCATTCCTTCCTGCACCTATAAGGAGGACTTCAAGCGGATTTTACTCCCGGCTGTGTACACTCTTGTCTTTGTGCTCGGCATTCCTCTCAATGCCGTCGTCATACTAAAGATATGGAGCACGAGGCCCAGTCTATCCAGGAACAACATCTACATGCTCAACTTGGCCATCGCTGATTTTCTATATGTGATGTCACTTCCTTTACTCATCTACAACTACGCCAGTCATGACTATTGGCCCTTTGGGGAGTTTACTTGCAAACTGGTCAGGTTTCAGTTCTACAGGTGAGTTCTTGGCTAGTTTTTGCCTAAATCTGTCCTTTAAGCTGTTCACAGTTGTCCACTTTAGACTGAGAAGCCTGCATTTATTATGGTCCTATAGGTGGCATTAAAACAGTCGGAGACAATGTTTTTGTGACTAAAATGTTTTCGATTTTGAGGCTAAACGAAGAGAACAGTGATGAGATAAAAATGAATAATACAAATTCCAGATGTGGGAATGTGTAAGCTTTTTACTCCCCCTGAGCAGACATCTTTAGTTGTACTGATTTACATAAGAGCTGCTGAAATAATTAAGTGGAAAATAAGCTGATCTTAAGTCTTACAACAAAAAGTTGATACCACAATACACCGATGCAAAACAGCACTGTCGTATTAATTAACTGAACAGTTTTGTCTATTTTGGTCTTCTTTTTCAGTAATCTGCACGGCAGCATCCTGTTCCTCACTTGCATCAGCGTGCAGCGCTATGTGGGCATTTGCCATCCTTTCGCAATATGGCACAAACAAGGCGGCCGCAAGATGGCATGGTGGATCTGTGGAGGGGTGTGGCTTGTGGTCACCGTCCTGTGTGCACCAACTTTTTACTTTGCTGCGACAGGAATCCAACGCAACCGCACGGTGTGCTATGACTTGAGCACGCCGATGCTGTCCATAGACTACTACCCTTACGGCATGGCTCTGACATTCCTCGGCTTCTTGCTGCCTTTTATGGGTGTGATGATGTGCTACTGTCGGATGGCCCACATCCTCTGCCAGCCTGTGTCTTACCAGGGGGTCTCTGTGGCCACAGGAGAGAAGCGGGAAAAGGCAGTGAGGATGATTATTGTTGTCGCAGCCGTTTTCTGCATAAGCTTCCTTCCATTTCACATTACTAAAACCATGTATCTGATAGTGCGTACTTTTCCCGGTGCACCCTGTGAGATGAGAAACCTGTTTTCGATCATCTATAAGAGCACGAGGCCGTTTGCCAGCATGAATAGTATTCTGGACCCCATCTTGTTTTACTTCACTCAGCCACGCTACCGTCGGAGCACCAGGAAGTTTGTGCTCAGAGTCACCACCTTCAGGGACAAAGGTACTGATGTGTGAGCTGAAAGTGTTAAAGCCCCAATTCTACATCAGCGATGGAACCAAGAATGATGCATGCTTCACAAAAGGTGATAGTGTTACAACACAGCATGTTTCCTGGTGTTACTTCACCCATAAGCTGTGTGTCACATATTCTTTTCAACCGTTATTTACTGTTCTTTGTAATGACTAAACATGATGTGAAGAAGCTCCTCTAACACAAAAACTGCAATCTTCTAATTTGAATGGAAAACGTCAACAGTGTCTTTCTTTTATTGATAGTAGGGATTTTCTCAGCTAACAGACTTTACTGTAGGAAATCAGCCTGAACTCTGAATATATAGTCAGATCAGGGTATTAACATCAGGTTTTGATGCTGTTGTTGCAAAGGAAACATATTCATAAAGATATGTTGTAAATGGTGAAAGAGAAAATGATGGAATAAGTAACGTTTTTTTTTATCTTAAACGCCACTATGGCACTAATCCTGACTAAAATCTCGAAAGTAATTGCTTGTGATTAATTGCATGAGGTATTTGTGTGTTTTAAAAAATAAAATGCAAAAAGCACAGCACTTGCAGAAGTAGGGAGATCAAGACTGGATATGAAAAATCTTTGCATTTTTTTGTATTAATTGATTGTTAATATTTTCATTTGAAGGACTCTACTGTTAATTTTAAAATTTTATAAAAATTGTGACTTCAATATTGTTCAAGCTTATTCAAAGATGGTATTACATGCTTTCACCACTGGATGGTGTGAGTATGTCACTGCACTTCAACACGGCTCTGCCTGGTATATAACTGGTATGGTTTATGCAGGATGAGTCAAATCTTAACTATTACAGTCAATGTAAGGAAATCTGGCACATCTATATTCTAGCCAACTATAGTAAGCCAACACCAACATAAACCTGTTGCCCAGCAGCCCACATTAATGAACCACATTAAGATTGTTGAACAATAGATAGTCTACAGTCTAAATTATGCACTTTGCTGATGAGGAACTTTCTTATGGAGATATACCAAGTTACTGATTTCATGATTTAGTCATTTGTGTTTATGAAATGGACTTAACTGTAGATTGCACTGTCAATGTGCATATATTGTATGTTTAAAGTGATTTGTTGTTTGTAAATGCATTTCTGCAAATAGTGGAATTTACTTTCTGTCCTTTCATTATACCATTCTTCACTGCCCTTTATGTTCAGGTTAACGGTTTCATTGAGAGTCAGCCACTCTTTTTTTATTTCTGTCTGTAGTTCTTTTGAAGGCTCAAACAAGTACATTTCCATACTTAATTTATGTAGAAACTGTGAATCTGCGCTTCACAATGACCTTTTGAGATCAGGATGCCACTTGACCATCCGATTCGGCATTTTGTTATAAATATAAAAGGTTTAATTTTCACCTTTTCAATGATTATATGTCTGAAATGAGTGCATGTTTTTAATGTAGTGATGTTCTGTATGTTGCGCGTTGTTTCAGCAAAAAAGAGGATGCACTGTTTCATGGTTGACATGTTTGTGTGGTAAATCTTTGTGACATAATGATCTTTATATTATGTGAACAGTCACTTTGGAGAGAGGACGTTTGTGCACTGTGACGGCATATTTGTGTCAGTATTATTTAAAAGAATTTTTTATTTTTGTAAAGCTCACATCAGTATCAAGGATAATATTTTCATGTAAATGTTTTTGGTTTACAGCTTCTTTTAGTTGTGTGTAAATATGAAATATGTTGTTGCCACAAAGTAAAACTACTGAAAACAATTATTCAAAAGTCACGCAAACACCATTTTTTGACAAGTTATTAAATGTGAATTTATTATGGATGAATAAATTGAGCTGTCTTGCTTTCTTTTCCTTGATTATATTCTTAAGAAAGTTTTTATTTTTCCAGCCTGTAGATTCTAGTTCAGACTGAACTTTTTAGGTCAGTTCTTTGACTGTGAACATATAGTAGGTAAAGGTTAAAATGACACAGATTGTTTAAATGAATGCAGCATCCAGTAAACTATAAACTGATTAAGCTGAGTTTTGGTCAGCTCTGTCCTCCACCTGTGACCTGACGTTGTAGGGGTCAGCCTGTGCAGGGCGCTGCAGCAACTGTCCGCCTCCTTTCTGAAGGACTGAAGCACAAAATTCCCCCTTTGGAACAAAAGGATCTGTTAAGCAGACAGCCACATGGGAAGCACCACAGAGAGGTTATTGTGCATGAGTGAAAACTTTTATCTTTTTCCCCTGTCCAAATGCTGACACGTTAATTCACCACCAGCATCATACTAGGCTGAGATGTTGCAAAATGTACTATAATTAAAAGTTTCTTACTCTAATTTCTTTTTTTGAGCATTTGAATCTGTAGTCAGAAATACTGTCAATTTTATAATGCATAATAGAAACCAGTTTAGATTATTATTATTATTTTTAAAAGACCCTGCAGTTCCAAAACTTTTCTTCTAGATGTGCCATTTCTGTCCTAACAGTGCTGTGGACTTTTTCGCAGGGGAAAGAGCTATAATTACATCTAGTTAGTCCGCAGTATCTCCCCTCTATCAACAAGAAAAAAGCTTTTCCTCTCAATCCTCGAGGGGGTTATGACAGCCCCTATACCCCCTAGTCCCGCCCACCCCCTCTGCCCTATCTCAAGCATTAACATGCAAAAAAAACAACATAAGTCACGGAAAAAGCAAATCATGACAAAATAAGGAATCCACAAACAGTTTGGGAATGAAACTGTTTGTGGATGGTGCGTTGGGCCCGTGCAAGCGTGCTAACCTGGCGATGGGTAAAGGTTTCCAAACAGAGGGGGAAACAATGGAAAAGATGTGTTTGTGAAGAGCCTGTGGAAGTTTGGGCCAAAAAGACTTGTTTCGACTTTCCATCTTGCACGGATGCGGTTTCAGGATTCGACAAATATGTAAGTTTTGATAAGAAGGCATCTACTTACTCACTGAACATTTCATCACTTACCTAACATCGTTAGAGTGCATTTGGATGCTTTACCAACAATTAGGTCTAATAGAAAAGACTGGTTGCTGTTTGGGGTTTATTGCCGTTTGGCTGGAGGGTAATGGACCACAACTCGAAAAAGTGCTTGGAGTGGCTGCGAATCATCTGTGAAGTTAAAATGTGCGTGTGAACTGTAACAAAGAAAGACATGAACAATGGCAGAAAGAGAGGGGAAGAATGCGGTCGTGTATCACAGCGTCTCTTTCAAAAAGTTGGGGTCTGGGGGCGCCAACAGGAGTGCAGACCAGCAACACAAATCAGAGGATTTGGAGGCAGTCGGCGTCGCCCTTCCCCCGGAGCCCAGCAAAGCAGAACAGTCTTTGGCGACTCGTAATGTCAGTGTGTCAAGAAAAGTTTCCAAAATCTCTGCCGCCACTACCACCACCGCCGGCCTCCCAACCGCAGACCAAAAGAGAGGCTCCTCCGCTCCTCTTTCCTCTATTTCTCCATCTATTCGCCAGCTTACTGAAAAGTTTAGCAGCAGCAGCAGGACGCAACCAGCCTCACCGGGAGACGGTGCAGCGGTGACACGGGGGAGCAGCACTCTTCCCCGGGCCCGAAGCTCCAGAAAAGACGGGTCGCCGTGTCGTAAATCTTTTCACGAGGACAGCACTGGAGGATATTTCCATGATAGTGACACTACTACCACAGAGTCTCTTTCGGACACTAAACTGCTAAAGTTTCACTCTGGCACTGATTCTGTGTCGGGCTCGGATTCGGAGAGGAAAAATGAGAAGCTAATTTTTACACATTTATCAACCGACAGCAGCAACAAATCGGGTAAGAGAGACTATTCTCAGATCTATGCACGTCCCCCTGATCATAAAAAGACTTTGACTGCAGATGAAGAAGAGGATGTTAGTAGAAAAGGAGTCCCTCCACCCTGTAAATCTCACAGAAGTTATCTCTCTATCCACCACAGTGACTTTATTCCCTCACACTCTGACAAGTGGCCCAGTGTCACCAAAATTAGACAGCTTTTTGATGAGAAACAAAGCAAAGCGTGGCTGCAGCACAAGTCTGACACTTGTGAAAGTTTAAAAGCAGCTGGCACAGCTCATGTTCAGGAGCTCAGCTGCAGTGAAAGTGCTCCTGTCTCTGACAGAAGTGACAAACAGTCCCATTGCAGTTTTTCTAATGAAGCCAGTGGCCGGTGTTTGCGTGACAAATGCATAGTTGGAGCACAAAGCAGAGAGACATGCTCTGCTAAAGAGACCTTTTGTCATGGTATGGACTTGTACACCAAAGGTGATCACTGTCATTACTCGGATGATGAAGAGGCAGATGTAGAAACACCCAGAGCGTCTGGTAAAAATAATTTTCAAAGCAATAGCGGTAAAAGTCACACTGGGGGTATTCACTACCATGGGATTAACTCATCTCCATACAGATCTCGTAGTTCCAGTGCTGATGCAGAAGCAACCCATAAGACCCCAAGAACGACAGGATTGACATCTGACCCTAACCCTGACCTTCAACCTCTTGCTACTTCGTCTTGGAGTCGATCGGTGAGCTCAGACACCTCCTCCTGCTCCTCCTCTCTTCAGCAGCCGACAGAGAGGGAGAGAAGGGATAGACAGGGGGTCGGGCTGCCCAGGGATAGTTTACATTCCTCACATAACTCCTCTAGAACACCAGCCCCCACCACCACCTCCTCCTCAACTCCAGCTCCAGATAAAGCCATTACCTCCTCCTCCTCTACTGTAACTCCCTCCTCTCAGCTTGGATCCCCAACAGTTGCCTCTTCCTTCAGCTCCCACTGGAAGTTAAGCTCTGGAGACGAAGAGGAGGTGCAGACTAGGAGAAGAAGAGGAGGCAGCTTGGGTGCTCCCTCTGGCCCTACTGCCTCCATCACCTTCAGAGGAGGGGATAGGGGAGCCACAGAACGAGGGGGTGGCTATTTATCCCGCTGTAAAAATGGTTGGTGGGGTACAAAGGCCATCGGCAGGTCCTCAGGCAGTGAGGAGGACAGTCCTGCTTCTTTAGGCCCCCACTGTCGAGAGGCAGTGCGCCGCCGCTCGCTTAGAAAGAAGAAGAAGGTAAGTGGTGCTGCTCCAGTGGCAGGCCGAGATGATTACGATGATCACGATGGTGAATCAGAAGACAGTGATAGTGACTCTGCATTGACGATGGATCATTTGGAGAAGCAGCAGCAAGGAAACGCCGGAGGAGAGTACGCAGGGTCAATACCTTGCAGCCGCTCTGCACGAGAACCCAGCAAACATAGCAACAGAGCTAGGGTGCAGCACTGGGAGCGCATCTCCTCAACTGTGATGTCCACCTCACTTCCTGGGGTGTCACGAGTGTCAAAAGTGAACATACTTCCCTTTGTTTCCAGTCCTGGGGATTCTCGCTGCAGTAGCCGGTACTCCAGCACTGAGACGCTGAAAGAGGAGGACCAGGCCAGTTGCGCCAACCATGCAACACATGCATTCTTTAATGCAGGCGGAGCAGAAGGCAGTACAGGCAGAACTGCATCGTCATCTGTGCTGAGTAAAACATATCATGGGAATTTTACCATGTATCGTTCCCCAAGCTTTGGCCATGGGGATAACTTCTCACGGGCCTCCATGCGTGTGCGCCCCAAGATTGCACCAGTAACCCCATTACCTGGTGGTCACCCTCGAGAAGGTAGGGGTTCTTTGGGGGCTAGAGATGGTGAGACGGTGTCATTGAGGAAAACAACAGGAGGTCACAGGGTAAATGATAAGGATATAAACCAAATCTCCATGTCCAACCCTGATATCACGTCAGAAACTATGACTCTCTTAAGTTTTCTAAAATCTGACCTGTCAGAGCTCAAGGTGCATAAAACAAACGGAGGAGACAAATGTGGGGTTGTGGAGGGGTCGTCTATATACAGAAGGAGCTCTGGGCCTAAGACTGGGACCCTTATACCTTCTGGTCGTCGCCCCTCGCTGAAAGACCTGACTGCCACTCTGCGGCGCGCAAAATCCTTCACTTACTCGGACAAACCATCAACAAGCGCGAGGTGCTACTTGACTGGCGGCAACACAAAGAGGAGCTCCTCTGAGCAGCAGCTTGACTTGGATGGGGAGAAGAGCGGGGGGAGGGTGGTGTTGTCAGACAGGGAAGTAGAAAGTGATTGTGGGGATTTTAGGATTGGAAGAGGACAAAGAATGAGGGATTATGGACAAGATGATGATGAAATTATGCCGACTCCACTGGAGGAGAGGTGTGCACAGGAAGCCAGGCAGGTCTTTCAAGACATCTGCCAGATGTGTACAAGAGAAGATGATGATGATGTCGGTGTAAGGAGAAATGATGATGACAATGATTTGAGGGATGAGTGTTTACAGGTCAAGAAAATGAAAACAAATGAAGAGAAGGAAGAAGCAGGAGGCATTAAATATGAGACAGGAATAGCCCAAGAGACTAAGTTTGAGAGCACAAAAAACAGAGATAAACATGAGCTGGAAAGGGAGAAGAGGGAGAGGAGTGGACAAAGTATGCAGCTGGAGAAGCTAAACAACAGGGGCGCAAAGTGCTGGGAGAAGTCAAAGACACAGGGTAGAGAGCTGGAGAGAGCCTTATTGAAGGGTAACTCGGAGGAGAGCATGCTCTACGACCGCTCCATTGATGAACTTTCAGGCCACGAGTCAAGCTTAACAGATGAGGGGATTGTAACAGAGCCAGATATAGGCCCTAGTGACCTCTCTGAGAGGCCGTTCTTGGGATCAGCAGGGGTTAATTTAGGGTCAAAAATAGCTAAGGATGTGCTAGGCCAGCCTGTAACTACATGGAAGCACTCAGCTCTACATGAGGCTGGAGGGTTCAAGCAGGAGGGAGAAAAGACAACAGAAAACAGCTTGGGCTGTACAAATCGTCTGAATGAAGTCAGTCTTCCACGCTCCTTGGCTCTTCCTGTATGTATTGCTGAGAATGATAACCTCATAATGGATCTGAGCACTGCTGCTTGCATTAACAACATCAACGCTGCCAGTGAAGGGATCCACACCAACAGTGCTGTATTGCAAGGGTCAGCGACCACTGCAGGAGGAGGATTTGAAACCCCTGCAACCCCAAGTGCTATCCGTCGGAGGCGCAAATTCTCCCCCTCTGGTAGCAACAACACAGGGTCTGATTCCAGTAATGGCAGTCATGCAGAGTCAACAATAGTAGCTGTAGGAAACGGGGAGTCTACAGTCTACCGTTCTCTCAGTGACCCCATGCCCCAACGCCGCTGCTCACTAGTGGAAGAAGGGAACAATTTTTCATCTGTAGACAGCAACCTTCTAGGATCCCTATCTGTCAAAGGAGGAGGAAGTGCTCCAGAGGGCTCTGCTGCAGTTTTGTTATCAGAATACAAAGGAAGTGTAGCTAGTGATTTGTCTGTGTACAGTGATGGTGGGCTCCGTGATGACGCCATTCGTGATTACAGTGGGATGATTAGGAACATTGTAGCTGAGCCAGGTGCAATGGACAGACTGATGACAGATGACCATGGCAATGGCAAAGCCCCCAAGAAGAAGTCATTCAGTGACCCCAGTCGCCGTAGTGATGCCCCTTTACTTTCTCAGAATGACCCTCAGTTCAGAATTCAGGCTGGCAGCACTCAGCCAATCAGTGAGCTGGATCAGTCTGGCCAGATTCCACCTTCAAGCAGTGAGCCAATCTTGAGTGAGCAGAGAGAGAAACTATGGGAGCCAGAGGCTGAGACCACACAACTGCATCAAGTCAAGATGGCCCGCTCCCTGTCAGAGACCACACCTCACTCTGATAACTGCAATGATGAAGATGATGATGTAATAGACCAAGGAGGAGAGGAGGAGGTGCAGAAGTTTAACTTTGACCTCAAACTAGCTGAAGTTTTGTCTCCTAGAATGATTCGTCGACCTGCTAGAAAACGACCAAACAGGTTTGCGTTTTTCCCTCATGAGGACCCTTTTGAACCCATTGAACAGAGTTCAGAAGGCCAGGAGGAGCACAGAGACCAAACCAAGCTCCCCTCGTCTCCTCCAACTCCGCTACCACAACTCAAACCTAAAACTACACCCAAGCACATGCGCCATGCTAGTGAGCCCACCACCTTTATCCCCATCTCTCCGCCTCCACAACTCCAGCCCCTGAAGGAAGCGGACTGCATCGCTGTCCGGTCCACTGCAGAACCTCCAACCTCAAGTAAGCCTCCAGGAGACGAGGCCCCCTCTCTGGAGGATGTGACACAGAAATATATTCTTGAACTGAGCACCTCTGAGAGGGACACTGAAGGCCCTGGGCATCTTCCAGGAGCGAAGGATGGAGTTCAAGGTTCAGTGTCTGCTTCAGAGGGGCTCAACACGACCAGCAGCAGTGGACTTCAAGAAGCTGGGGCTCAGAAGAAGGGCATGGAGGACACTGCATCTGCCTCAGCTCCTCAAAGGGCCAAGCCCAGAGAGGTGAGTTCAGATTTTCTTTCTTTTTAGCAGCGTCATGGTATTTATGGGTGTGTGCTCTTGTGATACATGATGCTTTGGGTTCTGATGCTTCAGCTTCAATCAGTCGACTGTGGGAAATATGACAGTACAATACACCACACCCAGTACTTCACGCTTGTAATATATAGTGGGATTATACAATCACTGTTCATTTTTACTAAATTAGGAAGACCGTTT
This sequence comes from Leptatherina wallacei, assembly GCA_028567055.1. NCBI lineage: Eukaryota > Metazoa > Chordata > Actinopteri > Atheriniformes > Atherinidae > Leptatherina > Leptatherina wallacei. The sequence continues at coordinate 20,410,498 of JAOXYM010000009.1, read as the reverse complement.
GTCTCTTTCACTCATAACATATGGCAAAAATCATCCGCTTATCTTGCTCTCGTAGTTGTACGGCACCATTCAGCACTTGTACCTATTTGTTCTGATTCTGGCCTCGTATGACTGGTTTAAGAGTGCGTTTGTGCTTCAACACAGAAGCCATTAGGGGCCGAGCTGTGTTAAACAAACATCAGAGGATGTTATTAGTTTAATTAAACAATACTTGCACAAAGAGCATGGAAGACAGGTCCAAGGCCACCTGTCTTTTTTTAGATGCATATATTTAGCCCAGCATAGTTTTTGCCTGTGACAGTCATTGAGAGGAGATACAATAAACAGTTCACCCAAACATAGACTGGGTGTGTGTATGTGGGGCTACGTTTAGTGTCTAAACACTGAGAGACTCTTTTGCCCTATTATGTAATAGTAATATCTGTAATAGTGGTAGAGATCAGGCTGTAAATAAATGCATATTATATATGCAGCTACAGGATTAACTAAACTCTATGTAAACTTACAGTGTAGCTCTGTGTGATAGACTGTGTGTTTATAAAGATATAAATACAGAGAAAAGCAGATGCTCTGTTCTGTCAGGTTTGTTAACAATGGCTGCTCGAGACTTATTTGATAGTGCGGAGCAAGGGGAGTTAAATGGGACTATGGTGCTCAGTCTGTCCTGCACATCTCTGACTCAACTCAGTTATTTTTCAGTCATGGATGTGACTGGGAGGCATGGAGAAAATCAAAACAACACAAGGAACTCATAAAAGGCTGCAGACACAACATCCAGGATTCAGTTTAGTTACAGCGTGACTGCTTTTCTTTCATTGCTGTGACTATTCTGCAGTGTTGTGCTTACTTCAGGGGGAGGCCTAATGTTGTGACTTGTGATTTGTCCCTGTGTTTTTTTTCTATAATCTGAGCCTTGTTGTTTTTATCTGCCAAAAAACAAATAATTAACTGTTTTGCCTGTTGCTCCTTGACTTTGGCATCCTCTCTTCTTTGCTGCTTGCTAGCATCATTTCCATCTATTACCCTGGTATTCATTAGTTGTCCTCCCTAGTTGCCGTAGGGACAGCAGTAGCTGGCAAACGACCTCACCGAGCAGGAAATGGGTTTGGGGAAATGGGAAGTTGTTGTGGTAACTGAAGGGCTTGATAATATCCAGCAGTGCTGACTGGGGTGTGTGTGTGTGTGTGTGTCATTGAGTTGGGTGAGTTTGGTGAGTTGCCTGCATGTGTGTGTGTATTATAAACTAGTTTCCTCTTTTTTTTCTCCTTTATGTGTGTGTGTGTGTGTGTGTGTTTGAGCCTTTGTGCATATTGTCTGTCTGGAACATATCAATGCCTTGTTCAAACGTTTGGAGCCAGCTTTCTGTGTTGAGAGCAGTGCCCTGCAGCTTTGGGGCACTGTGACGCTCTGCGTGATTTGGACTGAATGTGATGTTGCTTGCCAAGCTAAAACGGACAAGTTCTGAGAGCAAGGAAAGGGGAAAATAAAGGAAGTAAGATGGTGTTAGCAGGGCAGAGAAGGATCTTTTGTCCTTTCCTGGAGTCTTGTAGTGTGGCTCATTTCACCCAAAGGGAAGTTTTGTGAAATCAAAATCTTTTGTTGGTTCTCAACTCAGATATCCTCCTCTGTTTTGCATATCTCCAAAGCTGTATGAGTATGTTGCATTTTCATGTTTTTGTTTGACTCATTAAGGCTAATTCTCCAAAAGTCGAGCTCATGTTATCTAATTTTTTGCTGCTGTCTCTGTCTGTGTCTCTGGAACATTGCAGGGGAGTGAGGTCATAACGTTTGTCTTGGTGTAAGGCAGGCCGCTGAGCCAAATGTCAGGTAGATAGAGAGGGAAAGATGGAAGGAAAAAAAATAAAAGGGAAGGGGGTTACTGGAAGGAGGCTTGTTGACTTAGAAAAAATTTACAGGATTAAAATAGAACTGAGAGAAAGCTGAAGAATGAAGTTGCTTTGGAAGGAGGGGGAGCAAATGAAATGAAGTACTGGCCCACAGTTAAACTAGTGCTGGTTCAAATGTGCAAAATAATGCGGAATTTTTCTTTGTTTTTTTGTTTTTGTTCTTCTTTTTTAAACCACATGATATTATGTGGAAAATCTATACTGATCATGTTACATTGTCCCTAAAATTTGAACATCAAACCAGAAGAAGAACACTGTCTTGGCTCTGTACATATTTTTTCTTTGGACAAGAATTCTGTTAAATGTGGAAAAAACAGGTTTCTGTCTGTTTTGAAATGGGCACGTCTCAGGGACTGAGCAACTCTTCTTCTTTCACCTCAGTTAAATAGATAAATTTAAACAAATAGTACTGTCATGCTACTAAAACGCTGTCTTTTGTTGGGGAAAAGTCAAATAAAGTGCACATATTGTTTATTTTTTCTTTTTAACTCCATGTGATGGAGTTGGATTCTTTAACTAGTGTGTGTGTTACATATTTAAGTAGTTTTCAGTTTAACAATCGGCAGGAATGTGGTACATTTTCCCCTCTCCTCTTGTTGCATAACAGCCCTGAACTCCCCAAAAGAGCTAAAGATCAGAATTTCACATGTGCCATGCACAAGTGGCCTCCTGCCAATATAGGATAATTTAGCTTTTGGTATAGTACACTGTTTAATATTATTGAATATGTTGTAGTTGTCTACATACGTTGATTTCAACCTGCCATAGCAAAACTATTTTGTCTATACTTTGTTCTTATCATGATATCAAACTTGGTGTCATATTACATGATTTTTCAGGCTGTTATTTATTCTTATTTGATTGATGAGGCCAGTCCTAGTTTATGCAGAAATAAGAGATGACAGAATCTAGTCAGAGAAGTTAACAGAGACAAAGTTTGCCTTCGGCTTTACTTTTCACAGATTAAGTCTAAAAAGAAAGTGGTTATACCTCCAGTTTTATATATGACTTTATTTTAGTGATAAGGCCACCCTCATTGTGTCAAATACTTAACTTCTGCTTTTCTTTCATTCAAATAATACAATCCCCACACCTACCTAGGAGAATAGTTGACCTGGATGTATACTGCAAGTAAATTACCTATTGACTTGTTGGTTTAATCATAGTGTTGTGACATCTTTTTCAAAGTGCTGCGGAAAATAGTTTTGTTGAGGAATATTAATGGTTCTGTTGTTCTGATTACTAGTAGGAAAAAGTGTTGTTATTCCCTGACTCTCTGTTGCTCAATAATGTAATCAAAAACACCTGCAGAATAAAATGCACCATGAAGATCAGTATGGGGGTCATCCAATAATAAACTTTCTTTGAAAGCAGCCTTAAAAGTTAAGTGAAAGGGCATGTAACCTACACACAGAGGATATTGTGTGGGTGCAGGAGTTCTTTTTTAACATGCAAAGGTCAGCCTGGGTTTGCTGTGGTTTAAAAAGTGAAGGATGCTGGGAGGGATAAAATTGTTAAGAGAGATGAAAGGTTTTGGATATGGTTTGTTCTGGCTGAATCTAGCAAAGACTCAGCAGATGAGAGAGGAGAGGTGGGATGAGTCAAAAGATGAAAGGAAATATCGGTGACACATGGGCAGTCTGATGGTGGACATTCTGACTTGGTTTTATGTGTGGATACTGAAACCAACTTTGACAGCTCTTACTTAAAAGTATCACTGGTGCAGTTCCTTACTATTTTGAGATAGAAAAGAATATAACAAGCACTTTATGAAAAACAGTTCTTTATTCATGTAGCAATTATCTTCAGGAAAAGAAGAACCAATCACCGGAGCAAGCCAACATATTTCCACTTCATCACTTTCACACTCCAGTAAGTTTTGAATAAACTTTTTAACTTTGTGTGTATATATA
>JAOXYM010000009.1:20377030-20405681 GCA_028567055.1 Leptatherina wallacei | reverse complement strand
TCCTGGCTTGTCCGTTTGCTCGGCCAAATCAGTGTCTCCCTCTTTTTTTTTTTTTTTTTTTTAAATCACTGTTGACCACCAGTGTAAAGTATGTCGGATCAAACCTGAAAAGCGTGCTTTGGCTATGTATGTTCTTCCACTTGCTCCCCTCCTGACTCCTGCCTCTTTCGAACTCTCTCCTCTCTCAGTTGGTGTGGATCCACCCAATGTAATTACAGAGCAGTTTGCTTATGTAAGGAAAACCTCCCCTGAAACAGCACTTTCTAACAGACTTGCCATTTCAGCTTTTGTGTGCTCAGGCAGATTTTGACAAACTTAAGTATGTGTTTGTGCATATGTGACGTATAAAGTTCCAGTTTTGCTTGATTCTTAAATCACTTTGAAGGTGGATTTATCTGTTAAAGGTTGTTTGTGTACAGGCCTCAGATATACAGCACACTATGGTTTATCTGTGGTGTGCCTCAGACTTTTTAGCCTTCCCTGTAGTTTTCTCTGTGAGTCACTCATCTGCAGTCCACTTGGCTATGAAATGTCCAACGTCACAACTTCAGTCTTCTTTACTGATGTATGTTATTAGGAATCACAGATTGATTGGGCTTTACATGTGCTTTACATAAAAAGAAGAAGTATAAATACACAAGTATATGCTTATGTACATATTCCTTGACACACAGTTACACATAAGCACACTGGCACACAAACACACACACGTGAGTATAAAAATACACAGCTTTATGTTTGGTTTTCAATGTGGACATATTGGTACCTGAACTCAGGTCAGCGGGCAGCTTGTTCCAGAGAACAGGTAGAGTTGACGCACAGTTTTTTCACTTATCTTCCATCCGCAGTAGGCAAACAGGCTTATGCATTTTTTGCTTTACTTTTCTACTTCCATTTACAAGAAATGCCTGTTTTTCTTTTTTAATAATTATGTGAATTATTGAGAAAAAAGGTAAATTCAAATCATTTGTATTGAAAAATGCTGGTCAACTGAACTTTCATGAGCCATACTTCCAGGTCCTACAGCGCAGTCAATTAAATTTGCCTTTCACCATTTATCTGTGAATATTTTCTCTATTTTTGGCCTCATGCCATCTTTTCCTTAGAGAAATGAGAAGAAGTTAATTGCTCTGGCACATATTTATCTAATAGATGTAGTGAATACAAAAAGGAAAGTGGACTTCTCATTGTTACATCACTATTTGTGCATGCATGCAGCATGTATTTTTGAATGTGTATATCTCTACATGAAGTCATTGTAACGGACCGGTCACTCGCACAATGCTACAACTGTACCACTGTTGCGCCATGTTGCATATTGCATGGCATAGTTCATAGCGTGGTCGGAGTTGGACACAGGCGCACACAAGCACACTCATACACAGACTAGGGCCTTGGATTCACTGTGGGTTGATTCAGCCACTCGGCATTCTTTTGTCACCCAGAGAAACATGACATTAGCAGCACTCTTCTACCTTTCCTTGTCCCCATCCTCATCTCCCTCTTACCTTGTGCTTTGTATGTCTTATGGCATCAGTTCGCCGGTTCGGATCATGCTCTAGCTGCCAGTTAAGAAATACTCCGAAAAATGGGAATGGGAGACGCTGGAAGTCTCGTAGTGCTGCTCCTGAATGGCTGCTGGGATCCCGGATTAAAGCGCAGGGTGAGGATGAAGACAGGAAAAGAAAGACTGGAACAGCTATGGCTAGAGACGCCTCACAGGCAGGTGGAGATGGCTCTCTGTGTGTTTGCATGGGATTCAATTTTTTTTTCTTGACGTTTTTCCTCAGGCTCTGGTTGATTTATTTGACAAGTGCTGTTATCATGGCAAAAAAGATTCTCATCAAGAATGTAGGTTGTGAAGTTTTTGGAGAAATCTTATGGAATTTAAAAAAAAAAAGTGGTATGTCTCACATAGCAACTGCATTATAGGCTCATTGAGAGGTTACATTAGCATGTAATGTTTAGATTTATGGTTTTGGCTTTGTCAGTGACATCTCTATCATATGGATTTTATCTTCAAGAACCCTCATGCTGTCATAACATCATCTTCAGCATGTGCGTGACATCACTGTAGTCTTTTTCATAATATTCATGTGTCTTCATGTCAGAGGGAAGAGGATGTTTTGTGATCAAAGTGGTGTGATTCACTAGTATTGATCACTGAATATTAACAAGGCTGGCCGGAGCTTTTGCAGAACCTACTGTAAATCTCTGCAGACCGAACAATACACCTTCACTTGGAGCATCTTAAGTCTTTTATATAACATGGCCACTTCTAGTTCATGTGACTGGACAAGCTTAGTGTATGTATACTCAGGTTGCATCCTATACCGGGATGCAGCAAGATCTTTGAATGGGTTAAAATCGAAGGAGATGCCCATTAGATCGAAAATGATTCAATTATATGTACCTTGTATACTTGTAAGGACCAGTAAAATGTTTTTTGTCTTTATACATCAGCATGATACACACTGTGTGTCTGACTTTTTAATAATAACTGTGCTTTATTGATGAACACCCAAAATATTTATGGTTTTCCAGGTCAAATTGATTCGTTTTTTAAAATTCCCCAAAATCCTAAAGTGTGACTTGTTTCTCAGACTGTCTCCCTCTTACAGTTGAGCATTGAGATGTTTGATTTTCTTCTGGCTGCTGCCAACCCTTTGCATTTAAATAAAACATTTTGTCCCAAGATGAGTTTTCACAAAGCAATGAGTCAGCCTGAAAATATGTTGTCCTTAACTCAGCCAAGAAAACATTAATGTGTTTGAGTGTGTGTGTGTGTGTTTTTTTGTGTGTGTGTGTGTGTGTGTGTGTGTGTGTGTGTGTGTGGTGTGTGCGTGCGCGCTGAGAGTGTGAATAAGCGATGCAGTTGGAAGTAGAACTGGGGGTACTGTGCTCACGCTTGAATCACAGCATGATATTCTATAAGACTCTTGTAGCTTTCTCTATCTCTTGTGTGCCTTGGTCGGTGTACCTGAGTCTCTCCCTCGTCTCTTCAGACCTTCGTGACTGGTTGCTAATTTGATCAACATCAAGAATTTTTACACTGATGTTTGTGGGTTGTTTTTTTTTTTACAATAAGCTCACACAAATGTAGAATCCTTGGAGTCCACTGTAGATATGTTGGTAGTTTACAAGGTTTTTGTAGGGTTTTTTGCTCTGAGCAATGTCTGCTAATTAGCTCTGTCACAGGAAGTTTGAGCCACTATAAGAACAGCTCAAGGCATCGATCATCTCTGTTTGACGGTTTGACACGGCCTCCACATGGTGAAAAATAATCTGAGAGGGTGACAAGATGAAGAAGGATCTGACTTCTTTTGGAAATATTTGCTTCTCTGTTTGAGAATTTAATAGATACATTAGCTTTGTCATGTCTGTACAAAATCTGCCTTTTATAGAATTTCACCATGCATGTCCATGCATTATAAAGATGAAAATAGCCACTGTGGTGCAAGTCTAGTACAACATTTTCATGTCACCATCTTGGTTAAGTTGACAGATCAGTCACTTCACACTCTGTTGAAGTCCCTTCATTTAGCTTCTCCATTAATAACATACTGACAGTAGTAGTAAAAGGCTGGGGGTCCAAGGGATGGGAATAGGGGAATATTGTGTATAGTAAAAAAAATTATAACCTTAGCTGAATTGTATTTACAGCTTGGGCACTTAAAACAGTCTTAGATTAGATTTAAAATAAATCTGTCCTGGATGTTTGATAATCAGAGCAATCACAGTGACAGAATAAAAACTTCACTGTTATGCATCTAGAGACCTTCATTTGGCCACGAGTCTTAAAATGCATCTAACAGAGCTGTATCAAAATTGTTTGCTGTGTCTTGGTCATTTGATCCAGTACAGTGGAGGTTTAGCCAAAAATAACAGTTGCAATCGCCATGGCAATGATGATGGTTAATGATGATGACTGTTATTTATCTGACTTGAGGAATGTGTGTGTGTGTGTTTGTCCCTTAAGATATGTTTGAAGGGTTCACACAAAGCTCCTATCACCCAGTGACAGCAGCCAAGGAGTTGCTGGTAATCATGTCCCCCCCCCGAAACAATGTCGTCCTTCTTCACTCCTCAATGGGCTTTTTATTTTCAAGAAGCCCCCCCCAACATTTTCCCCCTTTAAACATTTTATTCACCAGTTGCCATTTCAGTTGTGTGTTTCTGAAATGTTATTGTGAAGAGATGAGGGAAATTATCTAAGGTTCACACAGTGCTTTGCAGAGATACAATCCCATTAAACTTTACTGGAAAGCATAGTCCTCCCAATAAATGCCACACCAGGTCTGAGTCAGGGTGGCTGATTTCCGTTGTAATACAAACAGCAGAATTTAGCCTTGTAGGGATGTAGAAAAACATGCTTGTAGCAAAATCTGGGGTCCAAAACGTCCAATTTAATAACCACATCTGAACAGGAAGAAATTCCTTTTGGTCTGACAGCTTCTAACTCACTTACAACAGTCAGGGTTACTGTGTTGCTTAGGTCTCTGTCTGTTGTGTCATCGTTATCTCATTCACTGTTTTACTGCAGCTACAGCTTCATCAGAGAAGTTACAGTGTTGTAAATAAATGCGGCGTAGACAAAAAATGGTTAATGACAAGAGTCTAAAAATAGTTTAGAAGCTGACCTTGAATTATAAGCCATTTCTTCAGAAGGATTGAAGGGAGTTGTGGGTTTCTGTAGCCATCAAAGGTTTTTTTTTTCTCCTTCTCTAACCTTTTAATTCTCTTTGTTCATAACCTCTATCCCCCCCCCATCTGAATTTTTACATAGCTCACATGTTGTCTTAAGTTATTCAACCTGATAAGCAGGCTGAGAAACTTTAATTATGCTTTTTTCAAAAGGTAGATGTAATGTTTAGTAGAAAGTGGTGTCACTCTTCATCACGAATGTCATGCGTAACGTAGCCTCATTCACCTTCTGTTATGTCTAAACTGTTACTTTAATCTCTACTCCGTCCTTCTTTCTGTCCATTTTTTTTTAATACAGGAATGTTTCTATACTACACCTGTAAGGTCCAGGTGTCATCTGTTTAACATGTAGACTTGAATTAATGTATAAAAACCAACTGATGCACAGCAATGGCACATAACTTGACTTGCTCTGCGATTCATAAACAGTGTATTTGAATAATGGTTCCTTACCTTAAAGTTTTGAATGTAAATCAAGCTGTGTTAAATTCTGATAATCATAACATACACTGTATTGATAAGTTTAACTGTAAAGTGTCTGTCAGTTTCTCCCAAATAACTGAAAAATGTAGTCTTAGTCTCATCTTTTAAATCCAGCCTGTGATATACTTGGCAGCCTGTAGCTTTCTCCTTTAACACAGCAAAATTGCCTTCAGCTTTACCTTCCTTCACACAGGCTTGGACAACATATTTTATATTTGAAAAACATGCGGTATTGGTTTTTAATTGGAAAAATGTGCGCAGAGGTGAAAACAACATGGATCCTGCCTTTTAAGGAGCTATTTCTTCTGTGTTATCCTTCTTGCAGGAACCATAATTGTCTTCATTGAGAGGGCAGGGCAGGAAGTGGGTTTGGGGAAGGATTTTTTTTTTTCTCTTTTCTTTTTCTTTGAGCTCCACACACTTACACATGTACACATGCATGCATGCGTGCACAACCTTCCTGCAGCTTTAATGTGTTTGTCAGAGCAAAAAGAGAAAAGACAGTGAAGGAACTTTTTTAACCAGCTTGCTCTGTCTCAAGGAAAACACTCATGGAGCCAGGACTTCTTTCTTTTTTCTTCAGAAAGTTGTTGGTCACCCTTACGTGTATTATTCGTCACCCATGGTAACCGTGTGTGTATGTTGCCATAGGAATGCGGTGACATCAGAGGGGCTAGCGTTTCGCCTTGAGAGAAAAAGGAGGGAAGGGAAAAGTTTGTAGCAGTGAATCAAACTCCTCCACGGCTCTCTGTTCACCTTCCCATTCCTTTATCTCCCACGTTTACCCAGTAAGATCATGGTTTCTGTTTGTCCCACTTGCTTCCTCTCTGACCGTGTCTTGGTCTTTCTCTTTCTGCCTCTCTCACCTCTTTCCCTCTATTTTTATCCCCTCTCCCACTGAGTTCACATCTGGATCTTATTGACAGAGTGAGCAGGCCTTCAACTATAAAAGACTCTCTGGACTGTGTGTGTGTGTGTGCTGCATATACTTGGTGTGCCTTACAAAGCATGGCAGACCTAAATATAAACACAGCTCGATTTTAAATAAGATTTCACCAAACCAGACGTGGATTCACACACACACACCGGATGCATGTGTTCAGCAGTTTAACAATCTTTACTATATGAAACATACACGTCTTAAACTTCCCCGTTTTTCTGAGGTATTCACTGTTTACATTTGTGAACACAGATTTATGGTATGGTTACCGTGTTAACACGTCGCATCTTCAGACCCAAAGATCATTGCCACTAATGTTGGTTTACAGTCTGTTCCTTAGGTGTGACTCTTTCTCTTGATTCTTCTTCTACACTCATATTATGCAGATGATAAAATCCCAAACTTCGTTTTTTAATTTTACATCATATTCTTAAAATGTTGAACTATTTGCGTACTTGGTTACTTACCAGCTTCTAGTTAACCTCATGGCGAGCTGGTCCATTAGTTATTTTTTCTCCCTCTTGTTCCAATTTATTTATAACATGTTGCCTACATCAGGTAGAAAAACAAGAACACTCGGATGCAAGTCATCCTCCACGACCACTACAGTACTTTTCAGCTTTGATAAAAGCCACGTTGATCCACACCAGAACTTAGTGGGTTCATTTGTAAATGCTCCACATTTTTACTAATCTACCTAACCTTCACTAAACTGTATGGAAGAAAATAAACTCCAGGTTTTAATATTGAAGGGTTTTTGTCTCATATTTATGGATTTTTTTTGCACACTTCCAATGATTTTCCAAGCATTTTGACAAAAACCTAAAAAAGGTTGTTCATTTAAACAAAACAAAAAAAGTGATATTTTGTTTAAATATTTAAACTGTTCATATCACTATAAAAACATCCTTAATACTTGCCACTTTGAGCCTGTTGTGTAAAAACTCTCAGTACATCATAAATCTATCAAACACTTCAGGTGCTTAACTCTGGAAAAACTCCCTTTATTACGCTCTGAGTGCAGCAGCCTCCAGAGTTGACAACAGTGTTTACCTCTCATCCCCTCACCTCTGCCTCACCTCTGTTGCAGCAGAAAGCTGTGTGTTTTCACCCAGTTGAGAGTTAACAGCTACTTACATGACAGCCCTCAATCTTCCTAATGGTAGGCGACATTTCAGGCTAGATAAATAGAAAATATGTTAAATGCGGAGGAGGGATTGAGGTCAAGGACAGCCTGGTTGACTCATTTTTTAGTGTCATTCTGGCTCCGTCGGTGTATACAGGCAAACAAAGAAGTGATGAGAGCTGACTGGGAGTGTTATAAGGTTGACATGGTCGACCAAAACGTTCAAAATAAATCGGAGTCTTGAGGCTCATGTTGTTGCCAATGATGAGTGACAATGACGGGAAGTATGAGGTTGAGTCTATCAGTTTGATTAATGGGTTTTGTGATCCATGAAATAAATGCTACTGTTGATTGCATTTCTTGTAAAGATATGAGACTTCTGCACCAACTCTTGTGGTCTTGAGAAGGAGCTGGTGTTTGGGTAGGATGTGTGTGTATGTGTGTGTGCCTGCACTATTAATAGGGGGAGGAATGGTGCAGGCATGGGAATGTTGTCCCTTCTGGAAAAACAAACTTTTCTTTCCTCTACTCCGTCCTTCTTTCTGTCCATGAGATGGGAATGACATGACATGAGGGGAAGGCACATTAATGATAAGATGGAGAGAGATTGCATGAGGGAGGATGAGAGAAAGCATGAGTTGACTGGAAAAGAGAATTAGTATTAATTATTATTTTTTGAATTTTGTTCCATTTCCTTCTCTTTTCTGTTCTTTTATGTCGGAGTTTACTGAGGAGTAATGACAAACCTCAGCTGTTCAAGTGTCACGTTATTTATTTTTCTACTTTTTAAAAAACATTATTACAAATTCTGATAGTATTTACAGTCAATTGTGTAAGTGGCAACGTGTAGAGCAATAAATGAGAGAAAAGAAAGAAAAAGAGAAGAAAAAAAGAGAGAAAGAAAGGGAAAAGGGGATAATAAATTAAAATAAATGAATGGTAAATCAGACCAAAACTAAAAAATGTCGAGTCTAGAGATTGATGTCACGTTGGGCATCGTAACTACGTTTAGCCATGTATACGTAATGTAAATATTAATTCTTACTCCATAGGTAAAAATACACAAAATAATATTAATTGTGATAATATTACCAATATTTATGACAGCAATGATGATAATAATAATGTATTACCACCATTAATAGTAACAGCAATAACAGTTATAATGTAATCACAAAAGAAACAACAAGATCAATAATAGTACAAACAGCATCAATGACTATCATCACCACTATTATCATCAGAACTATAGCAGTAATAACAACATCAATGATAGGTATAAAAAATTTGTCCTTAATTATTATTTATAAGTAGAAATTTATAGTTCATAGATTATTATTATGTTATTTTACTTTCTGCACACACTGCCTCCTCAATAGCACAAAATAATTTAGTCAGCCATTTTTTTATTGTATATGTATCATGTTTTTTCCCCCTACACATTTTATGAGCTGATTTAGAAGGACTGCAATGTCCGTATAAATCTAGTTGTAAGATGATTGTGAGGATTTTAGATATTATCAACTGTTTTGATAGTTTGAAATCATTTACTCTTCAATTCTTCACATTAATAATACTGAAGTTGATGTCAATGAAGTAGCTTAAAATTTAGTCTTAACTGAGAGGGATTTGGCAGTTCTCTGCTACCAGTAAATGCATCTTGTATCTTTCATAGAGTAGCACAATGTCATTATGCCTTCAACAGTATTTGTCAGTTTTTGGGTGACAGCAGACTTATTCTAACAACCACCATACTCTTCTAGTGAATCATATGGCAATTTTATGTTTAGTTTTTGTATCCAATGTTTGATTAGGTTATAACTCAGGATGGATATTCTGCTGAATTGATCCAAATTATTTTGCCTAAGGCCCTCCACCTGTTTTACTCCTTGTGTTTTTAGTCCCTCCTACCAGAGATGGAAACAGATGAGGTGAGGAAAGACACAAGAAGAGGCAAATTAATAAGCAATTAATCAAAAATCATCCTCATTTCTGTATTATTTCTGCCACATGAGGATAAGAGATATTCAGAAAGTTCATATGAATCATGTAGGATTAAAAAAAACCCACCCCCCTTCTCCCTTTCAGTTTTGACTATACATTGAATGTGTCTGCAAAGGATGCAGTGGTGTACTCTTGTTTGTAGCTCCTCTAGTAAGCCTCTTCTCTCCTTATTCCTTTCTCCTCAGGTGTATTTTAGGAACTGAGGGATCCTTCAAAGTACTTTGCTGTAAATAATTTTCAGGTCATAGATGAGAGGAGGCACAGAGGCCCAAGTCAGACGGATGAGATGAGCCTTTGGTGATGAAGTTAATCCTGTCATCCCATTTTAAAGGAAATGATATAGATCTCAGCCATATGTATTATTTCAAAGTGCATTTAGAGTTAATTTTACTTCTGAATATTCAGGCTTTAAGATGGTTACAACTATTGCTCACCTTTTCTCTCTTGTGGAGTTAGTCTACAGCATTAATGTTCAGAGATGATTTGCTCCACTGTTAATGCATTTAAGCTATGTTTTTACATCTTCTGAGAGGAACAGGATCATAAAAATGGTAATGTGTGTTTCCAGCTGCAGGCCCAGTCCCAGTTGTGGAAAATCGCCATGGACCCAAAAGTCACACAGGTCACCCCTTTCACTGGAGTTTTATGCTCTGAGCTTACATGTGCAGCACATTCCTTTTGTGCAGTGTGTGTGTGTGTGTGTGTGGGGACAGATGCAATGTTTGTGAGTGTGTTTATGCTGACATGCTACCTGGATTCCTGCATTCCAGTCACTTGGACTCAGACTAAAACATTCTGGTAAGCAGACGGGTGCAGTAGGGAGGGAGGGGAGGATGAAATGAGAATAAAAAGGAGAGTGTAAGAAAAAGAGTGAGAAGTCTCTGGCTTCTAATGATTTCTTTCATTCTGAAGCAGTGATCCCAGGGGTTATTTTTTGTCTCATCTGAGGCGCTGTAGCCACTGGCTGACTAATGCAATCTCTTGTCTTTTAGTGTCTAACCTAAACTTAAAACTTAAATTTCCAAGAAGTTTTTTTTTCTTCCTCTTTAACATAATCAAGGCTTTTAGGTATTTCATTTTTTTTGGACAAGGGATTTTTTAAAGCTTTCTTTTACAATCATAATTGCTATTTAAGTCTAAAGTACTTTCTTTTATCAAGTTGGTCTGGAATCGTGGGATAGGGGAGCATTTTTCGAGGTTGGTGAAGCTAGGAGGGAGAGTACAAATGGTTTGGAAAAGAGGCTTTGGTTTGAATTTAGTCAGCATGCGTTTGCTGATCTAATCGCTCCCTCTGAGAGCAACACTGGGACTGAGCCCGTATCTCACACACACTTGCCGAGACGCGCGCACACACACACACGTAACACTGCCATATAAGGAGAGAGCAAGAAGGAATCGGACAAGGTTGAAACCAAGGGTCTTCTTTTCTTCTCTTCCTTTCTCCCCATTTTCTGTCACTATCATCGAGCTCAAGTTGGCAGCTTGTTTTTTCCCCTCCTTATTCCAGGTGTCATTTTCACCTGTTGGTTCTTTGTTTTGATTGTGTTTTTGACGTTGATTTCTGTCTTCTCACATTTTTTTGCACTCTCGTACTTTGTCCTCCTCCCAAATCTGAAATGATCTGTCTTTTTCTTTTTCAGTGGATGCTACACACCCAGTTTTCAAAAACCCAGTACCAGTTTCCTCCCTGCCTTGACTAAAGGGTACACATTAACTAAATGTCCCTCATTGATACTAGCCCAGTTCAAACACTCAGTTCACACAAGTGTAAGCCTATTGGAGCATGAGCTCAAAGGAGTTTTCCCACTACTAGCAATGGTGATTTTGGTCTCGTTTTAACATCGCAAAGGTGCAGAAGATTTTCTGCACAGTTTGTTTTTGCTTTTCAGAGACAGACCTGCAGGCATCCTGGTATTTAAAAATAAAAAAAATGTTATAAGTGGTTTGATTTGCGAGAGTTAAAATGCTTTTTTTTTTTTTTCGGGAAACCCATAATACTTTGATAGTTGATACTGCAAATGGTCTGTTTTTGTTTGTTTTATTGGTTTTATTTTGTCCTTGATCTGTATTCAAAACCTGGTCTCTTGGACCCACAGTGTTGTCAGGAAGAGTCAGAAAGTTGATTGTGACACAGTTGGTGAATATTTTGACAAACCAGTGGTTAATGTATACAGTAAAGAGATGACTAAGAGCACCCCCCGTGGACTCTGTGTATTCTCTGTGTGCATATTATGTAGTATGGTGGAATGTGAATGTTTCATGTGAGCAGTTAAAAACAACTCTGCTTTCCTGGGAGTATCCGGTATTGAAGTGAATGTGTATTTGTGTGTGTGTGTTGGTAGCTGAGATAAAGAAAATGTTTCCCTTTTTTTAGTTCTATCCCACAGGGAGAAGAACTTATACAGAAGGGGGAGGGGGGTTGGTCTTCAGTCAGGTCCTCTTCCTCTGTTCACATGGATGACGAGGGTGAAGGAGCTGTTTAACAGCAGTGCTTTCAAACTGCAATCAAAGAAATGGCCAAAAAGACAAATATTTAACACGTTTGGGCCCCAATAAGTTCCATAATGTCCAAGCAGTTGCATTTTATCAGCTACTACATGACATTTGAAAAACCTTTATGAAATTATGTCTCACTTTAGTGTCATCACAAACAGTTGCTGCCACATTTTGATGTAGTAGCTACTCATTGGCATCATTTTTAAATGCACAGGGTCAAAGGTAATAATAGTGTAATCTTTAAACCATGATTTTTTCCAACCTTGAACCAGATATGTTCTGTTCCTTACCCTAACTAAGGAGCAAAGAACAGTGAAATTTGAGGGGGTAGTGTACATGATTGGAAATCAACTGCGACTTGCACTAACTCAGACAAAAACAGACAGCGGAAAACCAAAAGTGAACCTTAAATTTTAGCATTTCATATAAGCCGTTATATACCGAGCCAACAATGTACTTTTTCTTAAATAGTGGTCAGTTTAGTATATTAGAACCATAATTCTGATTAAGCTGGCCAATTTGGGCTCCAATTGTATCCATCTTTTTATTAGAGTCTCTAGACCGGGGATCCTAAATCCTGGTCCTCGAGGGCCGGTGTCCTGCAGGTTTTTGTTGTGTCCCTGCTGCAACACACCTGACTCACACTCAGACAAGCTCTGCTAAAGTCTGCTAATTACCCACTGATTTGAGCCAGGTGTTTTTCAGCAGGGACATTTCAAAAACCTGCATGCACACCGGAACACCTCGAGGAACAGGATTGAGGATCCCTGCTCTAGACAAATACATCATTCATTGGAAGAAAACCTGCAGTATCGTCACTCTGAAACAAATGTGTTTGCATGTTTTCGTACACTATTGTTCTTGTGTGTTTGCACACATGCTTTTAGCCGGGTGAATGTAAATTTCAAAACACATAAATGGAAAGTAGTTGCTCTCACCAGTAGGAGTATAAACACACTGCTGGATCTCCACAAAGTAAAGTACTTGTACTTATACAAAGTACTTGCTTTAAGCTGTATTAAGGTTTGAAATATTGTGTATTGGGAACTTTGGGTAAAAGTTTTGATCAATAATTCCAAAAATGTTGTGACGCTATGTAAAATGTAAATAAAAGCAGAATGCAACGATTTGCAAGCTTGATAAACTCACATTTTATTCCCAAAAGAACATAAACAACGTGGTGACACTGGAAAATATTAGCTTATTTTGAATTGGAAGTCAGTAAAACATAAAAAAAAAAGAAAAGTTGGAACAAGGGCAACAAAATGCTAAAAAAGTATTAGGCACAAATAGAAAAACAATGTGAGGAGCATTTGACAACAAGGAAACAATTCACCGAGGAAGACCCTCTCAGATGTAAAGATGGGCTGTGGTTCAACAGTCTGCGACAAGCTGTCTAAAAATTTCAGATTTATTCCAGAAAAATTTTCCTCAAGGACACATTATAAAGACTTTGAAGATCCACCATCTACATTAATTATGATCTTCAGACCCTTTGGAAATCACTGCATGGGCTCAGGAATACTTTCAGAAATCTCTGTGTGAATAAACTTGACCTAGCAATCCACAAATGCAGGATAAAGCTCTATCATGTAAAGATGCAGCCATATGTGAACACCATCTATAAACGCTGCTGTCTTCTGTGGACCAGCATACGTTTGTTTGTCTGTATGTTAGCAACTTAACTCAAAAAGTAATTGATATATTTTGATGATATTTTTAGGAAATGTATGGAATAAAGGAAAAAGTGATTACATTACACTGTCTGGATCCAGGAATTTTTTAAAGGATTCTTTACTATGGGGAGATGGGGGTCATTTTACCATTACTGCTTCCAACTTAACAGATAATGCCTAAAGTCATTGGTAAAAGAAAAATTACAAGATGACATCATGGTAGATGTTGATCTAGAAGGTTCATGGCCTTTGGGGTTTTTTCTCGGATGACTGACCCTATGGCTTGGGGAGGTCTGCACTGTGAGTGCTTCTAATTTAAAATGATCTGAGGCTAAGTTGAAAACTGTTCTGTGGTCAGATGAATCAACGTTTGAAACTGATTTTGGAAACTGTGGACATCATGTCCTGTGGACTAAAGACCATCCAGCATGTCATCACGAGTTCAAAACCCTCCCTCTCTTGAGGGTTTGGGCTTGCATTATTGCCTATGGTGTGGACAGCTTACAAATCTGTTGCAGTAAGTTAAGGACCGTTACTGCTGAAAAGTACATACAGGCATTAGCGGAACATATGCTCTCATTCAGACCAGTGGTTCTCAAACTTTTTTCAGTGATGACCCCAAGATAACATATGTTGGTGTTCGCGACCCCCTACTGCGACGACAGTGATTAGTTGTTTTACATACCAGATGGGTAATCCTACAGCCATCAAAATCTTAATGAATAAGGAGGATAAAGGGGTTTTTAGTGGTTTGGGTTCACCGCTGTGACAGGGCACCTACATGCCCAAAATCGGCTTCTCTCACCAAAATAATGCCAAATTCAGATTTTTGATAATGGCATGTGTACTAACTTTGTTGTTTATGCTTTAATGTGTTAAAAAAAAATAAGGTGCTAATTTTAGATTTATCTCTGTATTAATGGTTTAATTTTGACAGCCCTGATACAAATCCCAAATGTATTTGATAAATTATATATTTATTTTATATATTTTTTTTATCCATCCATCCATTTTCTGTACCGCTTAATCCATGCAGGGTCGCGGGTGGGCTGGAGCCTATCCCAGCAAGTATCAGGCGAGAGGCAGGGGGTGTATTTTTTTTATAATTAATGAAAATAATATAAAAAAGTATTTATTTTTCAATAATTGTCTGCCAACCCCCTGAAATGATATCACAACTCCCAGTTTGAGAACCACTGATTTAGACGTCTCTTTCAGGGTAGGCCTTATATATTACACCAAGACAATGCTAAACCACATACATACTGCATCCCTCAGAAAAGCATGGCTTTGTGAAAGAAGAGTCCAGCTGCTGAACTGGTCTGCAGGTAGTGCAGACCTTTTACCAATAGAAATAATTCATTACATCGCAGAATCAAAAATATTGTAACAAAAGCCCAGGATTGTTGAAGAGATAAAATTCTGCATCAGACAAGATAGTAAAGATAGTCACATAAGATAGTAAAATGTCACAGTTTCAACATCTGACATGTTGTTTATGTTCTGCTGGGAATAAAAAGGGGTTTATGAGATTTGCAAATAGTAACACTGTTTTATTTCTATTTTACACAGCATCCCAACTTCTTTGGAGTTAGGGCTGTAGTTTGTTGGTTTACACAAACCCTAAAGGCCAATGGGTAACACTTTACAATAAGGGTCCCTTAATTAACGTTTGTTAATGCTTATTAAGCATGAATTAACTGTTAAATAAACTTTTAACAACCAGTATTATGCATTACTTATCATTAGTTAGCATATTAGTTAGTGCATTAATAAGCAGTTAATTAATGCTTACTATTCAACCTTAATGTATTCATAGGCATGAATAAAACGTTAAATAATGTAATTATCCTTCATTATGCATGCATTACTCAGGATCAAATACTATGTTAGTTAATATGTTAGTAAGCCCTTAATAATGTTTAAAGTAATCATTTACTAATGGTGCTTATTTGAAATGAATATGCATTAAGTAACAGCTAACTAATATATCTACTACTTCTTCACTATATGGTGCACATGTTGCCTGTATCGGCCTAAATAAACTATTAAATAATGTCTTAAGTAATCATTAACTAATGTTGTACTCTGTATATCATCGGGTAGCCATTACTTGACCTTAAGTAAGGTGTTAACATTAGTAGTCTGAACTAACCCTTAATAAATGTAAGTGATTCATTAGCATTACTTAACCATAGTTAATCATTATTTAATGCTTTTTGGACCCTTATTGTAAAGTGTAAACATTTATCCCTTAGAGAAGGCATAACAATGGTAAATAAGCATTACTTAGCCACAATTAGTTGAAATGTAGTTGAAGCAATCACATTTAAAGCATTTTATTTAGAACCAATTAAAACAGATACTGGTAGAACTTTACATCACACCCCAGTAATAATGTGGTAATAGTGTGGTAGCATTATGGCAATACAAAATGAATAACTGGGTAATACCCTGGTTCTAACACTGGATATCTCATGGAAACAATTGACCAAGATTAAAGTTATAGGGTAATATGAGGCCTGGAACCCACAGAAATAAGAGAGAAACTAAATCAACAATAACACTATTTGGTAGTGTGTGGTAATATTGTTGTAATTATGTGGCAACTGACTAGAAAAAATCTACAAAAGGTAAATGTATATTTGAGAAAATATTCTAGTATATGTATATATATATTCTGTCTAGTCTAGACAGAAAAACGTACGCCGCCAAAACATAACTTCCGTGCCTTGGCGGATGTAATAAAGAAACTGACATTGTTTTTGCTCAGAAAAGGTGGACTATTCAGATTGGTCTATTTGATAACACCATGGCTCTATGAATCCTGCAGGAATGGGATCATGTGGCAACAAAGTTCTATCATAAATTCACTGGAAACAGTCAACATTTCTGGAAGGTTTGTTGGATATCACTGAAGTTTCATTATTTATTGCAGTATCAAAAACAGGATTGCAGGTAACAGCGTTACATTCCTCTGTAGGTTGTAACATTTTCTCATCTGGAAGTACATCTTTTTGGTCACATGGTTGAGGTTAAACTGAACCATCTGGGAAGTCCTCCATAGACACAGTTAAATCCATAGCAGGCGGTTGGTTAAAGCATCTTACTAATCAAGGGGAACAACGTATATCCTTTCTGCCATTATCAACACATCTCAGAACTGCCCTTAGTTATGAGTGTAGGTTGCTGATTACTCCAAACATGTAGCTTGAAGCCTGACAAGATGGATTCTCTAATAAGACTCGCAAGACTTGAGCTGCTTTCACATGGTAACACATTAGAAATGCCTTCACAAGGTTTTCTTTCACTGAGAGTCCACATATCTCCATGTGAACAGAGTCTAGTCTTCTCTGGATTAATCAAAGTGAAAAATACCATCTAACCCTCCAGTCTTTTGTAATTCTTCTTTCCCTGCAACACACATGAGATCTGCCTTTGTTTTGAGGCATTGTCATGTCACACTCAATTTATTGTGTTTGTATCTTCATGTTTTGTTCTTCTAACCATTCATTGTTCATGCTGGCATTTCTTATGCCTGTGGTGCACAGTAGGTCTGCTTCACAGGGTTTGAATGTCTACGATATGAGAAGAGATTTAAGTTCCTGTTGATTTATGAGCCAAGCTACCTGTACACAGTCATATGCAGAGATATCAGCATGAAAGGAGTTAAGAATGTTGTCAATAGAAGGATAGAGATGGGAAAATTGAGAGAAAGAGGGATAAGTGTGAGGAAGTGGAGCCAGAAATGGGAGTGGATGTGTATGAGCGTGTGTCAAGTCCTGTTGAAAAGCCAATATCAGCCCTGCGTGCATCTTTTAGGAGACACAGTTTCCTGGAGAATCCAGCTGATAGTCTCTTCAAACATCACTTGTACCTCTAAAGATAACTCAACAGAGACACAGGATGGAGATTGAGTTTTTACAGATTTTCTGTGGGAGGCCCAGACACACATGAGGAGACTTGTAGAAAGTAAAAGAGAAAGAAAAAATAGAAGACAGAGGGCATCAGAGAGGACAAACTGGGTGGGAGAGACAGCGACATAGAGGAGGTATTTCCGGAGTGGTGTTGGGGTTAAGGATACTTTCTGTGGCTGATGGCTATCTCTGGAGCCTGGTGCATTGTGGGATAGGGTGCTGGACAGGAAGTGGATGGGATGTTAGATTGCAGGCTGCAGTAGGACTTGAAATTGAGAATGAAGATGCAGAGGAGATCAAAGCCTCCTCCTGGTGAGCCACTGTAATGCTGCCCTCTTCCCAGAAACTATCAGAGTTTAGCAGTATCAGTGAACTTGTATGCACATGATATAATTTCAGGGAAGCCATTCCTTTCCTCTTTGCAAGTTTCTTATTTGCTTTGAAAATGCTTTAAACTTTGTAAATCCGATTCTGCTGCAAAAGTAAATTGAAACTGAATCTGTGACAATGAAGAGTGGATTTTTAATTTGCAGTATGTTGTACCTCTATGGCCCTTTGTTCTAGAGCAAGATCCTCTGGGAAATGCAAATAAACACAGATTGCAGTGATATCCACTTTTTTAAAAATGCAACCGAAACTTGTGGGAAGACGACATGTAACAGGACAGTTTCTACCTTCCCATCAATCTTAAACAATTTTTTTTCCAGAGAAAGTGGCAGGGATCTTTGGATCTTGCCCTCCCCTCCTCCTCTCAATGCATGATAGAAACTTTTTTGATTATGGGATACAGCTACTCACTGGTTTTCGGTAGTGTTCCTAAGCAGTAATTTCCACCCCAGAATAATGTTTTGTTTTCAATGCAGCACTACCTGGAGGCCTAAGCATCTTGAACATTCAAGACCGAGTTTTAGCCGAGACCCTTAAGTTCAGAGATTTTTCCTCATTCATTCTTCCTCAGCCTTGTATGGGTTGCTAATGTTACTACTAATGTTAATTTCTAGTTATATACCATCAACTTCACTACTTCTTTGCAGGTAAGAAAAAGTACAATTAGCCCACTCATTCATTCACAGTGTAACACTTTTTTTTAATTACCTAATCCTGCTACTGACCTAGTTCCAGTTCACCTAGTTAACTATGTGATGTTCCACCACGTATGGATTTATCAGAACAATGATATTATATTATTATGATAATGTCTCTGTTTTGGTGTTTGAGATGTTGTCTTTGTACTATTCAACATAGAGGTTCTTTGCAAAGCATTGCAATCTGCAACTCTCTGCAAAGTGTCTTTAAATCAAATAATGAAGTAAATTCAGGGATTCAGGTTGAGATGTTAAAATCCCTTTTGCAGAACATTTACAGCTATTCATAGCAAAATTTCAATGAGATCAGGTAAATTATGTGGATGATGATGATGTTAAAAATGAATTATAGTTCAGTATAAGGTGTAGGAATATTGTTTACCTGGATTTAAAGGTAAATCAGATTACTTAAAGATACAGAAGAAGTTCACAGTTAAACCGGATTTTTGGCCACATCATGTATGTAGAGAAAAAGAATAGATAACTAAGCAAGACTGGTTTAACATTTTTGGGTATAAACAGTCTCACTCCACAACAGTCATGCTTGTCCACAGCAGAAATGTAAAAAAAGTCCCAATGAAGACTCAAAAAGTGTCAAATGATGACAATTGGTTATATTTAGGTGTTACATCAAGTGCATGCTGCCCTTTATGAAACAATAGGGAACATAGTATATTCCCATCTCACAATTTGTTTTAGTTTTTTTGGGGGGGGACACCACTGTGTTTTTACACAGCGGACAAACAGCTCTATGTGTTCTGGCGGGACATGGCCTGGTGTATCAGACCTTAGTGGTTTAAATCAATAAATAGGGCAATATACGATGATCGGGGAGCCTACTTTTGAAGTTTGGGGATTTTTCCAACACTGAGTTTGATTTTTCCAGAAAATCAAGTACATCATGATGTATAGTTATTGAGATATTGAAAAACATACACTTAGTTGGAGGATTTTTATCTAAATTCTCCAGACTTTACCCTCCATAAGATTCACCACTTAAATTGAAAAGGAAATGAGTGATTGTATTGGTTTTTCTTTGGTTATCACTTCTGTTCATCAAAACATGATATCAGATTATCATCTCAGGTGTTTTCACGTGTTTGTATGAGAGTCCTTGCTGTGTTGACTGCGTGGTTGTGTGTTTGTGACGGTGTGTATCAGTCCTGTGGCTGCTTGAGTCCTTGCTTCAGCCTCACCTCTCAGGGACAAAAGCTCTTTTCACCACATCTCTCTCACTAACACACATACTCACACCAATACACACCATCTCACGAGGGTGTATTTGGAGAGCAAGTAGATCTGGTTACCTGTGAGTTTTCTCTCATGCACACATGGAGTTTACAGTTTCACCGACAATCACTGCTCAGTTTTGATCCTAGGTGTTCCTTTTGTTTATTTAACTCTTAATGGCGGACTTAGCTGAGATTAAAGAGAGCAGACTTCATAATCTTTATATTGATGTCATTATTAAATAGAACCCATCAAAGCAAACAAGTAGTTTATATCTAATCTCTATGTTTATGTTTAAGTATCATCAATTTAAACTGGGATTTTAATGGGACAAAGTGGCAGAGGGAAGAAAAAAAGTTTCCTTTATTCTGACTGCTGCCCCCTTGTGGATTATTTTGTATGTTTTCACATCACAGAAAGCCCTAAAACTGAAGATTTGAATTTTTCAAGTATGAGTACACATAAAAGAAACATGACTTTTAAAAAAATTAAAAATCTCCATTGTTTCCAATGTACTTACACATGATTAGACCTGATAGATGAGTACTTAATATGCAGATTCCACAAATAACAAATACCTCAGTCAATCTTAAACTGATGTCTGTTTTCCTGGTTCTTTCTCTTAGTTTTCTTCAAGTTAGCTGCCTGAGTTTGTAGGAGGCTGCGGTTACAGAATGATCAAATAAAATGGTGTTTTTGAATGAATGCATGTACCTGGCCTGGAGTTAGTTGAATAAAGAGAAGTGGGGGATAGTGAGGAATCATGAAATGAGAGAATCACAGGCAGGTATAGGTAGTGGTGAGAATTTATGTTTTTGGTCCCCAGAGTCATCAACTTTTATGTTTTTAACTAGTACTGACATGGGGGAGCAAAGCGAGCTACACACACACACACTGGCTCACATGGTACAAGCTGTATGCCTGTACAGGTGTGTGATGGGAAATCTGTTTTGATCTGTTTGGCCAATCATGCGCTCACCTCCTAAAGTTACTTTCTCTGTCTCACACCTATGCACATGCACATGCACACACACACACACACACACACACACACACACACACACACACACACACACACACACACACACACACACACACACGTGGACCAGTGGGTATGCTCACAGGTGTCGTCACTCCTCCTACATGTTTATCAATGACTGCCTTCAGGCTGAAGCCATTTGTGTGGTGTGACATGCTTCAGACTGTAATACAGTGACACTTGAGCTGTCATTTAGCAGTTCTCAGTAACGCAACAAGGCAGTGAGGCTGAGGACTGAACATACACACAAACATTTCAAAGGCAGGAAGGAAATTTGCGATTGACCCGTATATGTCTGGTGATTTTTACCAATGGTCCATCCATATGGAACCATTAGCACTCCTGGGTTATTTTCATACCAGCTAAATATTGGGGGACACAAATGAATCGATTCCTGGTGGATCTGTCAACAAAAAACTAAAATGTTTAATAAAATAAAACTAAAAACGTTTAACTAAATACATCAATAAAAGTATTTACCTATCTATCCATCTTATGAGATTACACAACTGAGTCTGGATATAATGTCCAGGCTGTCTACCAATCTGTACCTGGAAATAATCAGAACACACTGATCATTCCTTGAAAATTGATCATGTCGTCATGAGTCGCCCATGTTGCGGGAGGATCTGTGTTTGTGTGACAGTGAACACACCATCCCCACACTGCCTACTCTTCCTGTGTGTGCATAGAGTCCAAACATACAGAAATACACAGAAATGGCTCTCTTCCCTCCCATTCATTACCTAGCAACCGAATAAGTCAAAATCTAAACAGGAAATGCTGGGGCTCTGAGCACTTAGGAGTTGCTATGGAAACGAGATGCCCCAGATGCTGATGCAAACAGATTTTTTTGTGACGATTGTAACTACTGTTATGTTGCTAAAAGGATTCTATTGATATTTTCTACATTTAACTTAATTTAAAAGAACAAATATATCACACTGAGATGTAGGCTTGTCGTCTCAGCTGTACACATACTCTGTATTAATCCACTGCTTAGAATAGTCCCCCTAACAATTTTACAGTTTGGTTCTCTTTGATCAACATTTGCTAAAAACTTAAGCATCTGGTTGTTACTTTAAAAGATGTCTTTTGCAATATGATTTGTTAGAAAACTGATCCATTATGTAAGATTTAAGGCACCACTTGGAATTGAGTATTATAGTAATGAGTATCATAAAGCATGCAAATATCTATATAATCTTTGCACAGCTGTTTTGGTAAAAGCTTGTTCTTAATGGTTGAAATCAGAACTCCTAGAGTTTATTCATCTTATTTTTAATATATATATATATATATATATATATATATACACCTGAATTCCCTTTGAATGTATTTATTCTGTTCATTGTCAAAGGCTAAATACATCAAAAATGTGACTGAAAAGCAACCCGTTACAACTTTGTGTCAACTCATGGTCACTTGAAGCATTTTCAGGCTGTTGCTTTGCAAAATCCAGATTTTATTTCATCCATCAAACTCATCATGCAAGTATGTGAAAGACGTCTGTGCATGAATTTAGCTATAGCGACTTGAATGTACCGTGGTGGATGGAGAGAACTGATTAAGACAACTCCATAAGCACCTGAGATTGTCTTTCAACAGACCTTCAAAACCATCCCGTTATTCCTATGGCAACAGGGATTAAAAGCGATTTCCTGTCATGAGCTTGACCTTTAAATGTCCCCCTGTGACCTTTTTGTGTTGTCTCTGTCTGATCTCTGTTGGAAAGAAGACCCTGAAGTCTGTTTGAGTTTAATGCTGGTTGAGACAGAAAGGCTTCACATTGCCATATGAAAATGGGCTCTTGTCATTGAACAACTACAGTACTTCAGTTTGTTTAAGCACAATATATTATTGTGTATATCCAATAGATTCCTAAAATGACCAACCAATTCTAATTTCCAATCACCAATTTTCTTTGAGTTCCTTTAATCATTCTCTCAATGTTCTCTTTCCAGCAAGAAAAGAGCCCTGAAAAGAACTAAAATACCTGATTTGGATAAGAAAAAGTCAGTTTCATTCAAATAGCAGAAGCCAGAGTTAGTAAAAAGACATGGATAAAATTTATAAAGTTATTGATTGCATGCTATTCATGCCATTTAATTCTCCATTTGCTGTGTCTGTAGAGAAACAGAAAGATCTATCCCATTAAATGTATTTCTTTGTTGAACATTAAAGGAGGTGGGAGGAAGGGGACTTCAGATGGTGCTCCCATCAAGTAATTTGCAGCTTGTGTGATATTAAAAACATGATATTATGGAAGAGGAATTACAGGATAAATGTTAGGCGAGAGGTTGATTTAAAATATGTCCTTGTCGTCTCTCGCATTCTTTAATCATTTATTTATGAGGCGATTGGTCGAGCCTGGCTGGTGTGAAGCGGAGCTGAGCGCTGTGAGCGTCTGCCCTGCCTGCTGTCTCTTATTATACACACCCAGAGGGAGGGCCATGACACACTCGCACACACCCACACACACTGATACACGCACTTACGCGCGCTCTCAGTCTCTCCCGTGGTCCGCACACACCTCGACAGGGGCTCAGATCTTGCTTACATCACCCATGCAGTAGAAACAGATCAGACACCCATGCTGGAAATGTGCTCCTTTGCCTTCCGCTTATGTGTGTGCGCTGCATGACACACGGAACTGCACAGCCGAGCCAATCTGCTACAGAACAGATACAGACTCTGATGCCTGCTGAAGATTTCTGGAAGAGCAGACTGTTTTCAGAAAGGCTGCTCTCTGAAGGACTGAATTATTTCATAGATTTTGTTTCCACAAGAGAAACGAGGACGATGACGATGACCAGCGTACGTTGCGATTACGAGGAAAAGTGGTGATTCCTTCCACGTTTTAGGAGTCTGCTTTTTCTTGTACCTTCTTCCACTGGCATAAAGACTGACTTTATGTGTTAAAGACCTCCTTCGGTTGCCTTGTCTGTGTGTCTACGTGCCAAACTGAGTGTGCATTTTGGCACACACAGTTGACCATACTGTATGCTGCAGATGGTTCGAACCTTAGCCCAGTTCAGCATCGCTCTGGAAGAAATGAACGAGAGTGGAGAGAATACAGGCGATGAAGGAGGAGGTGGTGGAGGCGATTGTGGTGGAGGAGAAGAAGTGGTGGACAGAGATGCAGCAGATCATTTCAGGAACAACAACAGCAATGGGAATTTGAATGGGAATGGACTTTGTGCTGGAAGCCCCAATGGAGAGGTAGACTAGACTTTCTTTTTACGCCCAGTCAAATGTGTGTTTGTGAGTGTGTGTCATTCTTGAATCGCTCCATTGCTGGATATCTAGGACATTATCGCCCACCTGTCCAATTCAATATCGATTTTTACTCCATTCAGCCTCTTTCTTCCATTAAATCCACTTTTCCTCTCTTGCTTTTCTGCTCACTCTTCACTTGCTTTTTGTAGACTCGTCTTCTGTTTTTACATTTTTTTATCATTATAGCCCTTCCTGTCTTTGAACATGTCTGTCTCCACTGGATAATGGTTCTTTCACCAGGTCTCTCTCTCTCTCTCTCTCTCTCTCTCTCAATTCAATTTTTAATTCAATAAGCTTTATTGGCATGACTGTAGATGTACAATATTGCAAAAGCCATTACAATATTACAATTAAATTACAATAATAACAGTCAGAAAAGTGGATAATGGTTCTTTCACCAGGTGTCTCTCTCTCTCTCTGTCTCTCTCTCTCTCTCTCTCTCTCTCTCATGCTTGTCCATAATAGAATTAGAGCCGAGTGAATTACACGATTAACTCCGACACCTAAACACTCAACCCACTCTCTGTAGTCACACTGTCTGTCCTTCTGCATTTATACTCTCACTGTCCAGCCTTTCGGTCATCTCTCCACACAGCTGGTAGTTTCCAAGTGCTGTTTGTTTTGCATGGTCTTTCTTTGCATCAGTGTTGTGAACAGTTAGGGCTGACCTGTGCATACCTGCGTGGAAGCAAGATTAACAAATACTTTTGGATCAATTCAGTTCAATTCAGCTTTCTTTGCATAGCACAAGTTCATGATAATCTCATACCAGGGCACTTCACAGACAATCAATTCTAGCCAAATCACAAAACACATAAACTATACACCACTTCAATTCTGGTAATCTCAACACTCAACCTGTTAATCCACAGCAGGGATTGAAATTTGTGTGAAGGTGTCAAGTGGTTTTGTGTAAAAGCCAGACCTAAATTAGATTTTTCTGCTTATTTCCCAATTGATAAATTTGTTTGTCCTGGCTTTTTATTAATGCATCAATCTCTTATAGATTACAGTGTTACTAGAATGGTTATATATTATGTTTTAGCAAATGCACAGTTTGCAAAAGTTGTTTAGATATTATGTATGACCTAATAAACAAATTCTAAAATATATAATATTTGATATCGTAGAGAAACTAAACATTCAGGTTATTAAACCTTGAATCTGTAAATAGTCATCATTTTGCCTTATATATAACACAGCCAGTAAATAAACAACCAATAATTTCTTTCAGCGCAGACTGGGAGTAATACAGTGTGAATATGAAATGCTTTAATTACAGCCATTGGGTGGTTTGTTCTGTTGATAAAGAATATTGAAGAAGGAGGACAAAATTGACCATTTTTATTATTTTATGAACCGTCTGTGTCCATTAATGAGTGATGGCAAAGCCGTGAGATTGAAGCACAAGCACTTAGACTAAAAGGAAGAGGTGATGATAGACAAGTTAGGAAGTGGATCAATACTCTGTGGGGGTGGGGGATTATTGAACAGCACAGTGTAGGTCAGAGCAGTAGATCTCTGGTCAGACAGCGCGGGAGAGACTCCTTTATGCTCTCTAATGTCTGCATGCTGGAAAAACTGTCTAAGCAGGAAATTGAAGATGTAAAGATTTGGACGACTTTACTTGAAGATGTAAAAATCTATTTTCATGTTTTAGGTTGAGGGATGAACAGAGGAGGTGATGCACTCTCTTTGGACTAAGAGGCAGCCTGTTGCTGCTTTCACCAAACTGTTGCCAGGGGATACAGAACCCGGGGAGGGGTGGGTAGTTAGAAGAGAAGGCGCAGAGATGGGAGAGGTGTGACGAAAGCGGTGAGATGAGGAAAAAGCTGCTTTTCAGCCACTGATGCTTTTGATGAAACAAATTCAGCAAAGCCAGTATTTCGATAAATATTCTCGTGTGCTGATAGTCATGAACATAATCAACCAATGCAAACAAAATGGAACAAATAGACAAACATATAACCCAGATGATCAGTTTTGATCGTGTGTCAGCTGAATAAGCCTTTTATGAAAAAGCTAGCTTCATTTAAAGGAATAATTTTGGTGCATCAGTGTGCACCAGTCAACACTGAAATAAAGTTAAATGTAATCAGGTTATCAAAAAAGGGATAATTTTTATTAGTAGCCCCTTTATGGGTCCGAAAACAAATTAAACAGTAGTTTAATGTAAATAATTTATCCCTAAATCTTGGCAAAACATATTTCATGGTATTAAGTAATAGATATACAAATATTTAAGAAATAGAAAGTAGCAGTATTGACTGAGTGAGAGAAATTACATTTTTGGGTGTTATTATTGATGAAAATATTTCATGGAAGTCCGATATTAATGGTATAAAAACAAAAATGTTTTGCTCTGTGGCATTTTGTGGATAATAATTGAAAAGTAAAATAGGAAGTATGTGTTGGAACGCATCAGCATGTTGGCCTCCAGCTGTATTTAGTTAAATTTCATTAGACAAATCAATTTTATTTGTTTGTTATTGATTTATTTGTGGGAGAGGGGCAGATTATATAATATCTTCTTCTTTCTGCTTCTTTTCATTCAAGTGTTTGAAACTAACTAATATATAGTTTGGACAGACAAATATTACCATCCATGGACAAACAGCATGCTACATTCACTTGCTCTGGGTCACCTGAGGCTAACTTTGGTAAAGATCAGTTTCCACTAAATATATGTTTGAATTTGATTGTCTATTTTTTGGATGGCGCCTGAGGAGGTCAGTCAGATTTTAGGGGTGACCCCGGCCACCCATCTGGTCCCCACTCTTGGACTAATGACTCCCAGCATGCTTCTTGGTTTATATTTTAGTCCTTTTCCTAACGGAGACGGAAAAGACTATGTTAAAGAGGACTGAAACATAATCTTGTATAGAAATCATGTAATTGTTTTTGACAGGCTGTGTGCGGCTGAAGTCTTTATAGCTGTGTCCTACATTGGCACGTGTATGCCTTTTTCTTGGGGGATGAGAAAGGTCACAAGCAAAAAGGAAGTGATTTGATGCTTGATGACACAAAATTGAACTCAGCTGTGCTACTTGGAAAGACTAATCAGACAAGTCTTTGTTGGTAAAATAAGTGTTAAACAACTTTTTTCCCCTAAATGTTGATGATTTAAAAGTAACAATCCAATACATTACGTTAGTTGTTTTTTCCGATTTAATGGCACGAAATTATAGGAATGTAGGAATCGGTTCAAATCTTTCAAAAATAAAGAACAGTAGCCGTCACAATGCATCATGCCAGTGTGCAGAACCAGGTGCAATCATAACAGCATTACTAAGAGAGAATTACAGCATAAACTCCTGAAAAACAACATGATTTTGTTGTATGAAGCCCCAAATGACATAAATTCAAACCAAACAAAATTACTCGGCTGAAAACCGCCAGGATTCGACACTGCTGTTTGTTTTCTGTTCAGCTCAACTATCTACCTGCAGTAGTACAGAGTAACTTCTTTTCTTGACTTTCAGTGTCCACATTACTAAGAAACTAAACCTAACAAAGGGACTTGTGTGGAACAGAGGGGTACGTGCTGTACTAACAGATGTGCACAAACATTCATTTAGACTAGCGAATGAGCTTCATGTTGGAGAGTGAAAAGAAAAATCTGACATTTAAGGTGTTATTGCTTACTTGTGAAGTTGAATTATGTCTCAAATGAACAGACTGTGATGTGCTGACTTGTCTTCCCAAACAAATTGTTGCTCCGCTGTTTTGGGGTGATTAAATTACACAAACAGACTAAAGCTTTAAAGCCACATCATTCCTGAGATGGGGATTGTTAAAAAGATCAAGGTTATTTGATTTCACTTTTGAAAAGTAGGCGACTCATTAAGTTTATGGGGTGTGTTTAATTTAGTAGATACCAAAAGTGACAAATACTTGGATGAAAGGATGGGTTTACTTTTCTTATTTCCTTGGGTAAGATTTTACCAATCAACTTCTCTGTGCTGATCTGATTTGATGAAGCTAGACGCTGCAATTGTGAGATAGAGATGCTTCATCCAGTCACCTGGATTTTTTATCACAAATGGCTTCTCTGATATTTACATCTCAAAGCCCATTTATTCTCTACGCTTGAGACAAATACAGAGTCTACTGTCCTACTGTCTACATCCTTTATGTGCAGGAGACGGACAGAATACGGAGTCTTCTGTCCGTCTCCTGCATCCTTTACGTGTGTGATTTGGTCTGTTTTCAGAGAGCTAGGGGATCCATCCCCGAATGCAGCAAACGGAGCAGCACCACTGGAAATGGTATGCGACCAGCGAAACGAACAAAAAAGCAGGAGTGTGCAATACTCAAAAGCGGCAACCTTCGGCTGAGAAATGTGAAGCCTATGCAGAAGTGCCAAAAATTGCAGTTCACTCCTCATCCACTAGAGGCTGGCTCCAAAAGGGAGTCAATTCCCATAGACTCCTATGTTAAAAAGGCCTTTTTCCCAGCTGAAATAAACATGTTTACAGTCTGATACGGAAAAACTATTTTAGGTTTAATTGGTCAGGTTTAACTTCAACTGTGGGGGGAGTGAATTTTTTTCATAACTTATCCGTTTAGATGTTATTCAATCTTGAAATTCTTCCTAATTAGGGGCGTGTCCTTTTGATTGACAGGTGCCAGATATCCGGCAAAAGGAAGCAGGGAGTAGCACAACAGCGGT
>JAOXYM010000009.1:20363328-20376930 GCA_028567055.1 Leptatherina wallacei | reverse complement strand
TAATTAGGGGCGTGTCCTTTTGATTGACAGGTGCCAGATATCCGGCAAAAGGAAGCAGGGAGTAGCACAACAGCGGTTTTAGGCCGCCTACCTCAGTTAGCCGTTAGCTCTTAGCTACAGGCAGCTCAGAGTTTGATGGGTGTCAATCATCTATCCCCACGCTCACAGCCCCCCTCTCAGCCCCACCTCGTCGCCCATTTTTGTATTTTCCTGGAGTGACTAGACGGATGACGCTACCAAGACGGCGAAGGTGGGAACCTCCCAACGAGCTTCAATTCAGTTCTTCAGAAATCTACGGGTCACTTGACGGAGGCTCTGTCCATTCATATTTTACAGTCAATGACAATACTGCAAGATTTGGTATTGATCCGTTACCAAGTAAATAAAGGACTAGTATTGTCAAAACCGATACTTTTTAAACGGCCTGTTAAAATTAACCAATTAATGCAAAGAGATTAATCTGTTGAAAAATGCCTTTATCTTTTAGTGCAATAATGCATAAACAGCAAAGTTATTACTCATACCATAAAAATCCAAATTTAGTATTATTTCTGTGAGAGAGGCTGATTTTGAGCTTGTAGGTGCCTTGTCAACAAAGTGGGCCAAATCCACCAAAAACCACGTAACTAAGTATGTGATAGTTTTCAAAGCTTACATTAAATTATCGAGGTTATCACACTAGAATTGATAAATTTTATTGATGCCAACATTGGTATCGATATTATTGATATTTGGGTCGATCCGCCCACCAGTGTCACCGTGTTTGCTATTGTTTGAGAGACATTGAAACTCTAAGATGAACTGTGAACTCTGCACTGCCCTCTTGTGGATGTATTTCTTTGCAACCATGACAACGTAAAGAACACATGGAAGTTTGGAGTTTGAGAGTAGTGACATTAAACAGATGTACCTATTTATGAAAAATACTTTATTTATCCCTCTTAGATTTATGCAAGTAAAGGGAGCATGAATGGGCCTTAAAGCCTCATTAATGTTCTATGCTAAATATGCATACTGATGGAGTCTTCTGTACATCTTCTGTGTATTTTATGTGCATAGTTTACTCCCTTTTTCAGAGAGCTTTCAGATGCATAGTCAAACATAGTAAACAGAGCAGTAGCTCTGAAAACTGTGAGGGCATATTGTTCCGTATAGCTCACGGGCGACCAGTGAAAGGATTGTAGAAGTAGAAGAAGCCACAATGCATTTAATGGTTGTGCAGACCTTCACCGTCTACTCTGCTGCTGCTTTACATGTCTCTTTCTGAGAATGTGCAGTATCATGACCTCCATCATCACCATGTTTGTTGTTGTCTGAAACTGACGTCCAACTCAGAAGTGAACACTGCACTCTGCACTGCCCTCTAGTGGATGTATTGTCTAACAATCGTGCCAGCATAAAGTATTCATCGGGAATATGTGGGCATTGACGTTTGACAACATTTGAAATGAAGTTTCGGACATTTAATTTTGAGTGTTTTTCCCCCTCTCTCTTTGAATTGACATGCTATTAGTATTGACAAAAAAGCAGAGTTTGAATTCTGTGTTTTGTTACAAGACCCAAATCCTGCCTTGCATGTTCATGTCCACGTTCTGAAGGTCCATGTGAAGGTTTAAGCAAACGGTCAAACGCTGCATTGTGCCATCATGGGGTAAACATCTACCTTATCGTAAAGTTTTTGACAACAGTTAAACATTTTTAACGTTGTTATTTACGATAATGCAACTTTTCTGTACGAGTCTCTCGGCGCCATGTTTGTTTTCTGTGCAGAAGCGTAAAACTCCTCCTACCCCTTTGCCACTAAGTCTGCACCTGAAAAAGCTCTGCTGAAAGGGGTATTCACCCCTTCCCCTTAGTCCTTCCCCTTGCCCCAAAAGAGAATCGAGACACCCCTTGGTCTCTCATGAATGGGCAAAACGGAGGGGAAGGGCTAAGGGGAAGGGCTAAGGGGGAGAATTGAGATTGGGCCTTAGTGTCTTACCTGAGGACACTTCGGCATGTAGTCAGGGGAAGCCTTGAATCAATCCACAGACAAATGCTGTTCCTCCTGAGCTACAGCCGCCCCAAAAGGAAAGCACAAACGTATCATTTAGGCCTTGTAGATGTCATGTGAATGAATATTTGACAAATAAATTGCTTTCTATTTTTTTTTACCTCACTTGTTTAGAAACAGATGTTATTGTATGGTTAAGGAGAAATAAGTGATGGGTTAACTATTGTCTCATACAAAATGCGTGGTTCATAAAAACAAAGCAGATAATTAATGTTCAAGCTGATATGGCTCTGAGTAAATGAACAGAGAGACAAGCAAAGACATGATTAATGTAGAACAAAAAGCAGATTTATATACATACAAGTTGTACATTTTCTCAAATGTTTTGTCTTCTGCCTTCATATTTCCATTTTTGTTTATCATTTTATTTAAAATTGACTCCCCTTCAGATGTGGCTAATTGACACATCAATGCAGAAGTTATTTTTCATCTGCTCTATATATTTGTATTTACTGTTCATGTCACTGCCATAACATTTGAGTTGTATTTGATGATATAAACACAGCACACTGCCGAAAACATAACCATCGCCTTGGTGGAGGTAATAAAATGCTTCAGATAATCAGGCCAACTTGTTGCCCCATTTGGTGGCTTTTTAGTGATGCTGTCTTGCCTGCTGATGTGTGATTTTCAACTAAGACCAATGTTGGAATGAATTCGAATTATTGTTTAAAATGTGCAGATATTCTGCTCCAAAAAGAAATGATATCCTTTCATGGTGTCACTAATAATGTTTGTTGTGATGATTGTACACATGTTCTCTTTCTGCCTGACGGTAAAAAAACAAGAGTTCATAGTTTTTTCTTCGTGAGCTGAACAGAAATGGGTGTCCCATCCAGGTCCTTGCAGCTCCATTGTGTTATGTGTTTTTTTCACACTGGATTTCAGCTGACACAAACTTCAGCTCTGCAGTCGACTTTGCTGTGAGACTACCCTGTCCTGTGACCATTCAGCCTCTCAGCTGGGGTTACTATGGTAACCTGGCTAGCAAAATGAAACTGGCATTCCTAGCATTATTTCCCCATGTTCTGATGTGTGTGTGTTTGTGCGTGTGTAGGTGTGTGTGTGTGTGTGTAATCTAATAAAGACAACCAGCCCCGAACAGAGAAACATTCCTGTCTTTAGGGAAGTTCCCCTTCTTTCTTTTTTTTCTTTTTTACTTCACTGTTACCTAAAAACATGTTTGACTGTATCACCTGCCCCGTTGTGTAGTTATTCAGTCTTAACTGAAGGTCTCAACTTTACTGCTTTCGGAAGACAATTTTTGTGGCTGCATGTGTGAGTCCACATATTTCCATACCTACATTGGAGTGACAGCAGCCAGTCCCTGATGCTAATTTCAGTTCAGAAGTAATTAGAAACAAGGGAGTGGACGTGCAATTGCTAATTTGATCATTGTAAATGAAGTTTAATCTGTATGAGAGACAGAGGAAGCTGTGTTGCTGTGTGGACTGGAGAGTGTCTGTATGTGCCCACAGTTCAGTGTCAGGAAATCATGACTGAGCAAATTTACTTCATCTGCAATTGCTTGGAAAGCCCAACTTTTGCTGGATTTATGGTACATAATTTCTGCAAGTTGTCATTAAAAGTTTTAGGTTTGAGTTAAAAGTTTCATTGTGTAACACTGAATGGGGTCTACTGGCGGAAATGCAATGTAATATTGAGAACTATGTCTTCAAATGTGTAAAGGTGCGTGTAAATGAGAATCCTTGCGTGTTATCTATATTAGTTATCCCCCACTATGTTACAGAGAAACAAAGACCATGTTACACCTCCATGTTGCTGCATCATGTTGACCCTACAGTAGGTTATTTTGTGTCTCATGGCCACCATCGTCTTTCCTACAGGCTTTATGGTAATGGTTGAGGTGAAAGCGATCCACTTGTTTGGGATATGTATGTTAAGCTCTGCTGTCACTCAGCAAATACACACTTCTATGTCACACCATCTTACATAGTTCCACACTGCATTTTTTATAAATCAGATAAAGAAATTCATGTTGGTGTAAGCCTCCTAAATGTCAGAATCACTTCTCTCTTCTATCTTACATTGCTATGTTAATAAAATAAACTCACATTTGCAGCTTATTCTAATATTATTTTGTTTCTCTCAAAGAGCGATTTCCTGCATTTACAAGTATTTTGGCACATTTCTTTAATCTAATTGTCAACTGTATCTTCATAGCAAACACTGTACATCTGTACAACTCATCTTCTGACAAACTGTAAAGACAATTGATTTTCTGTTTTGTCTATTGGGTCATTTTGCACTGGGAAAATTGGAAACTGCTCGTCTCCCGGTGTTATTCATGTCTGAAACTTGTGCTAAAAAGTGGACAAAGAACCACTGTGTAGCAGCCTGCAGTCGCACTCTGCAAAACTGTTGTGGGCACCGGTCATTGTTTTGCAACATTTTATGATTAGTGTATCATTTTCACAGAGCAGGAAAAAAACACATCCACATCAGTAACTGATGAAAGCCGTCCCATAACACTAAAAATAATTTTTGGCAAGATCCCAAAAAAAAAGAAACGGAAAGATATGCAAAAGGGAAGTTTTTATGAATATATTTCAGGAAAAAAATAAAGACTTACAAATTAATCAAAGTTCTCAAAATAATTGTCTGAAGTTCGGCCAGATGGTTAACAGCAGTGTCATGACAGGGTAGTGAACCACAAAGTATTTTGAATGGGTCTCTCCTTGGAGGGTAATTGGTGAATATAAATTGGTGAATGATTGCTATGTTATGTGCTGTTTAGTCTTGTAGTTTTTCCCTCCACTTCATTGTGTTAGTTTGTCAGACATGAGTAGACTTGGACACAATCCTTCATCTAAAGAAGGAACATCCGACTATCAAAATCTATATGACAAAGGAGATGAGTTTCCTTTTAGCATAACTTTCTCTGCACAAAAAGGGAATATTAAATGAATTTCTTTCCCCCCCATTTTAGAGGGTAAGTTTATCATTGCTTGACTCCTTCTCACACACACAACAATACACATTCCTCCCATCCACACGCCACCTTTTCACCCTCTACTGGTACCCCACAGTGCCCCTGGGATCTCTTTAGATGCCAAACACTAAACATGGCCTTTCTGGGAAGTTATTGTTAAGATTATTTATAGGGCACAGTGCTGCTGGCAGTGCGGAGCAGGCGAAGAAGTGGGAAAAAGAAAACCCTCCTTTGTGTATTTTTTGTGGCCTCTAAATGTGTGTGTGTGTGTGTGTGTGTGAGAGAGAGAGAGAGAGAGAGAAAGAGACAGCGTGGTTATGTATGCACCACAGGGTTTAGCCTGTGGCTTTCTCTGATATTTATGAGTAATGCTTGGTACCAGAATATTTTGGGATTCTCCTCTGAGACCCTTGAGATAATATGTCTGACATGTTTCATGATCCTTAGACTCCCCTCGTTAGTCTCCCACATCTCTGTTTCTGTCAATCACACAAAAATAATAGATTGACTGAATGGCAGGAGAATGGGTGATGAATTGTACCTCTGTGGCACAATCGCTCATTTTTTGCAGCTTCATCTTTTGGTGGAAGGCTGTTAGCAACTGTGATCTAGCTGTTAATGGTCCTCCTGCATGACAAATGAACAGGTTTTCCATTGATTTAGAGGAATTTTTCATGGGATATGTAATGCAGATTTGTATTTCTCATTTCTGGGAATATTTTTTCCTTTTCTTCATCTTTCGCTCTCCTGTCTTTGTATTGCTTCATTGGAGCAGCTTGTATCCATGCATCACGAGTCATTGCTATGGTGAACAGCCGAGTCATGTTTTGGAGTTCCTGGCCCCGGGAACCTTTTAATTTGCTCTATATGTGAGTGTGAGTTGGGAATTTACATCTGTTTTGTCTGGGTTTTCCTCTTGCTAAATATTTTTTTCTTATACTCCCCAATGACCTTTAAAGTTAAGATGTGCAAATAGTTTGTTGTTCGATCTTTGCATTTCAGTGTTGTGAGACTGGTGCTCAAAACATGATGTGCTGTGTGGTTGAAAGGAGAGTCTTAGAATGCCAGAAAAGCAAGAAGCCATGTTGTTTTTTCATTGTTGTTCATTTTAATACGCATCAGCCAGGACAAATTGCCATATAAATTGAAGTTTCACTTATACAGCTCCCATTTGCTGTTTGATAATCTTATACTGTGCAGACTGCTGAGAGTTCGCTCTTTTATTCATCAGCAGTAGTCAAATTCATTTTCATCCCACATAAGAAGCTTCCCTGCTTTTTTTTGTTGAAGTGTTGTTGTTTTTTTTTTTGGGGGGGGGGGCGTTTGTTGTGTGCCTGATGACTTTGTAACTTTTATAGCAGCAAATCAGAAGTGCTAATAAAGGCTGCTGTATTTGTTTCAGAAAAGGGGAAGAAAAAAATTCAAGAAGTTATACTAAAATGATATGAGGCTGTTCTCTGGAAAGGTACAAATCTGAGATTCAACTGCTAATGTGTAGTTTTGCAACAAGATGGAGGTAAAATGGAGTGAAATTATACAAATAAACTAAAATTGCAGTGGTATTACATATGAAATGCATTAAGGATTCAGTTATATAAAGGTCTGGTTTCCTGTTTATTTCAGAAATGGGAAATTAATTTTTGGCAGCTAAAGCAAAGGTTTCAGTAGCATTTCAGCTGCTCATAGAGTCAATGTTTAAGACAGATAAAAGTAGGTTCACACTACATAATAACAAGTTTCTTATATTGTTAGAAAAAACCCAAACCAAACTAAAGTAAAGCAAGTAATTTGTGTTGAAAATGCCTCTTTTTTTCTGTGTTATTTTACTTTCGAGTAAATAGGAGTGATGGGGATGTAGTGATGCATGACTAACATGGATGGGACAGACAGGGATCTTCTTTGGGACCTGCAAACGTTAGGAGGCCAAGAATACAACAATAATGAACCAAATGTTTTTAACATGTTTTATGCAACACTGGGAATGTTTTTCATGTATGCATATCATTGAAAAAGGCATTCTTACTTTGCTCAAGTCATGGTGCATTTCTACACTGCGCTGTCACTCAGCAAATACACACCTCTAGTTATAATTGATTTTACAGAGGGATTTTTTCTTGCATGCTGTCTCTATACTGCTTGTCCTTTATGCAGTTTTGTTTTGTGTCTTTTTTTATGTTTCTGCCTTGCAAATATGACAAAAAAAACATAATCCAAATGGGAGCAAATGTCTCCAAATCTGACATATTTTTTCAGTGTTTTTGTTTTTTGCTATGATTGTTTACGGTGATGCAGATGGGGAAACGGGGCAAAAGATATGTTTAATGACCTGGAACAGAACAAGAACATTTTTAACTAGTAGCTTCAGTTGCATAGATATATTTAACAACCATTCACAAACGCCCCTGTCTCATCATTACACAAATAATCTCACATAGGAAAAAGACTGTTTTACTGGATGCAGCTGGTGGCGAAATACAAAGCACAATAATTGAGCAGCTTTTTCAGTGGAAACCTGCATGTGTGTGTGTGTGTGCATGCCAGTGTTTTTAGGTGTTCTGCATCTGTAGGCGTCACTTCGTTTTGTGTTCCTAGTAGAAGGTTGTCATGACATTAGGCAGCAATTGGAGTGCATTTATGAGAAAGGAGTAAATGCAATGAATGACCCTTTTCCCCTTTTTTTCTTGTTTCTTTGTTGTCACAGGACATGAGGAGACATGTGATGATGACCCTCTTGGACACAGAGCAGTCTTATGTGGAGTCACTGCGCACTCTCATTCAGGTAAGACACACTCACGCAGGTGAAAACACACTGAGTGTTGTTCACAGACAGACTCCCTTATTAAAGCTGCAATCACAAAACAAATGCAGAAAAACTTCAAACTGTTTTTGAATATCAGACTGCTCAGGCCATGAATAACAAATGTAGGTAACAAATATGTTATGTAATCCACTTATTGCCATTTATCCTGTCAGGCTAATCTGTTAACCTTATCACATCTCACTGTCATCAGCATTATCTGCCCCCGCACACACATGCAGGGCACCCTCACTCGCTTGTGTATATCCTACACCTGTCTGTGCTCTAATAGCTAACTAACCTTTCCTCCAAATCTCAGCAGCATCCTTCTGTCCCTCTAACACATTCACACACATTATCACCTTTGCAACCCATGATCACCATGTTGTATAACCTGTCACAGGTTCATCTGTGTGTTCCAGCACATTCTTATGAATGTGCATGCATTTATACAATGCTCATGCACATCCCACATGCACACTGACTTCGCTTCTGCCAATGCATGTACGTCTGTGTGGCCACAAAGTGACTAATCCCAGGCTGTGTTCCCATGACGACACGGGGAAAGTAAGTGTTACCACGGTGACTGCTGGGAGAGCGCAGATCCTTGAGGGAGGGTTTCAGATGTTCTTCGGCTGAGACTGCTCTGCAGCACTGCTGTCCAGGGTTGAAATCTGACTCTCCACAGTTTCAGTGAAGCTTTCTGTGAATAATTTATTCAGTTTGAATAATGTAGTTATCTGAAGTTGGACTAGATGGCTGTTCTGACATAAATAATTACCACGAGCTTTTATTAAAGCTGCACTTATAGGATTTCTTTAATTTTACATTTAGTCTCTTAATGTGTGTCATCAGATTAGATGAGAGAGACGATGAGGAAAAAAGGGCATCGTGTTGAACAGGTGTTCACATATTATCTTAACTGTCTTTTATAGTGTAGCTACAGTTTAGAGTCACTCCTTAACTGAGTTTTGCTTGACATTTACAGCATTTATAGCATGTTCACTTAATGATCAAGTATTAACCCATCACTTATAAACCTTTTTGTCTACAGAACGTTTAATAGAAAAAAGGATCATTCAGAGACGGTGTCATAACATATATCCAGCATGCTTTGTCTGCAGCATGAATATCAAAGAATTTCAACGTGTTAAAGCACAACCTCAAAGCAAGGGAAAAACCCAGAAACTTCTCAGCACCAACATTTATTAATCATACAAAGCTACTACGGGGCCTTCAGCACCGTGTGGCAGGTGATACTGAGCAAGAGAAATGTGTGGGGGTTTTTCCTTATTTTGAAACTTTAGGGATATTTTCAAACATACCTGTGCCACAGACTATTGAATTAGCTAAAAACCTCTTTTCATAAACTTGTTGGGACAAAATAAAAACATGCTTTTTCGGCTGTGACATGTCTGAATGTCTGATGTGAGGAATATCTGTGTTATCACCCTGTCTTTTGGAACATCGTGAATTTATTTATATTTAGTAGTTGTAATCATAATTGAATTGCTTAAATTCAAAGTTACTGATGTTTAATATTTTGAGGACTTTCTGGCTGTGACACGAGCATGGCAGCCGGGAGAGCATGTGTGTATCCCAGCTGTCTCCGGTAAAAGTCTTTAAAACTCAGAGGTGAAAAATGAGGCGGATGTGCTGGTAATCCTCAATTCTTCATCTCCGTGACTGTGCAGAATCAATCTACCATGTCCAATGGCTGTAGTTACTTGAATAACTTCATTTCTCATTGTCAGTATACAGCCTTTGGACTTTTGTAGTGCAGTGGCATCTCACAAAATGAATTCACAGTGCGCACCTCCAGGAAGTACCTGCACATACAGTCACCTCACTGTGGCACAAGAACATTAACTTGTCCTTAAAACCACAGAATATAAATCTAATTCTCTGAGGTGGTGTGGGGCTACCCCAACGTCTTGCAGCGCTGTATTTGAACATCCTTTCTCACTAAATTAACTCACATTCTGAAAATTTTGTCTTCCAGGCAAAATGATTTTTATGATAAAAGTGGAACAGTTAGTACAACATAGTTCTCAGTTTTTATACATGTTTTAGGCTGTTATTTTATAACATGTAATGTGTTGCCATGGAAACCTCTAAATAAGCTTTACCTGGACTTTATTAGTGTGAAAGTGAGTTTAGGCTTTTAGCAATGCAAAAAGTACTTAAAAACAAAACTTAATTTATTACCCTGTTCTTATTTTATTTGTTTGTATTGGAAGTGGCACCAGCCCCCAAAAAATCTAGCATCAGTCCTCCCACTATTCAGCAACTTATAAAATGTTAAGTATCTTCTGATAATCACCCCAGATCTTCACATGGCAGCTG
Source organism: Leptatherina wallacei (assembly GCA_028567055.1). Lineage (NCBI taxonomy): Eukaryota > Metazoa > Chordata > Actinopteri > Atheriniformes > Atherinidae > Leptatherina > Leptatherina wallacei. The sequence continues at coordinate 20,366,781 of JAOXYM010000009.1, read as the reverse complement.
TGTGGAAATGAAGAAGACATAAACTGTAGAACAGTCTGAAATAAACAGACCGCTGCTTGTAAAGTCCATCTACTATAAACTGATCGATCATATTAGAATTTGATTACCTACATAAACAATCTTTAGACCAGAGTAGATCAGAAATTTGTATGCACTAGCTCAACAGTAGAAATGGACTCTCTGTACAAGGATCCAAATAAAACACTTGTACAAATCAAACAGATGGAAAGCAGCTCAGATAGGAAACAAAACCTGACAATTAAAAACAAACAAAAAAAAAAAACAACAGGAAATTCACCATTTGTTTATGAGAAAATGATCTGTGTCCACATGATGGTACTCAGTCAATGTTAGACATGATCAGATGTACCGTACAGTGCGCCATGTGGCTCATCATGATGACCTACTTAGGGGTCACACATCATCTCTCTTTCTCACCTCCAAGTCCTGACACTCTCTGGAAATTCCAGCCAGTTACTGAATTCTTATGTAACACATTTTCAAGAAGAACGAGCTGAATCAGAACTGCATTGAAAATAACTCAAGCCCTTCTGTGTTCCACCTTTATTTAACACAAATGTTTTAACCAGAAGATTGAATTAGTCATCAAATGTGTTATGAAGTTAAAGCAGTGAGCCTTCCACTGCTGTTTGGACTGCTACTGATTCTTGAGCCTTAATGTTACATCCATCTGAGTCCATTTCAGAGTAAATTCAATTTTCTCATTACGCTATGTTTTATGTTGACAGGACACTGCAGCCAAACGTACAAAAGGAAGAAATTGGAGAGAGAATAAGGCTAAAAGGGGAAAGTGATTAGAATTATGTTCTGACAAAATCCAGCTTCATCTGTTTTTGATTTGGCTTCTGGGTCACCATGGCCCACATTGTTATAGAGTGTAATTATCAGAAACAGACATAACATTGTATTTTTGCACTAACAAGGTGATTCCCAAAAAACGGGGTTGGGACAGAGTTGTCTATCATGGTTTGGGGCTGCATATCAGTCTGTGTTTCAAAACAGCTGGAATCATGAATGCGAAAAGTACCGTCAGATTTAATCTGTCATGTAATATCATCTGAAAAGCGTCTGATTGGCAACAGCTTATATTGCCAATGTGGGCTTTTACTGCCAATGTAGTAAAAGAATACCTGGTTCGAAAAATATTATGGAACTATATCAGCGATGGATTAGCCTCCTCAGAGTCTAGATTTCAACATTTTTGAAGCAGTATGGGATCATCTTGATGGAGAACAGAACTATTCGCCGAAATTTTAAATGGTGACACATTTGCAAGGAAAATGAATTTTTGAGATGGGCAGCACAGTCAAGTATGTGGGTTGAGCCCATGAAAAACTTGCCAAATCTTCTTGTTGTGAACGCTATGCTAATTGCTGCACAGAAACAGTGACACCTTTTGGTGGAGGCAGTTTGATAGTGTGGGATGACATCTTCCTCACTGTAAAAACAAGTCTTGTCATCATTAGAAGCAATCTCAACACAGAGATGTTAAGATGAGATTCTGCAACCAGTGGTATCACTGCAGTCTAGGACCAAACTCTATCCTCCAAGATGACAACACTTGCTTCTACAGAGTAGAGTTTATCAGAGACTATCATTTGGGAGTGGAGAGGATGGAATGACCTGCCTGCAGTCCTAAACTCTGTGTATAGCTTTGCATGGATCTTTCTACTACTGAGGGCCTAAATAAAATGTTAAATGACGCCAAACAAGAGTCAATAGCAGAATAAGCTATTTGGCATTGGCAGAGAAGAAGAGTGCAGCCTACATACTCAATTCTGCTGCCCATCCCACACATTTATTTTCTTACAAATGTGGCAACATTTAAAAGGAAAGTAAACAAGCATTCCAACAGTGTAAGGTTTATTGCCAAGCAGCATCTTTACAACAAAGAAAAAAATTAACCTAAGACAAATTCCCTTACTTAGTTTAGACTTTCCAGTAAAACGTGAGAAAAACTGATGTTTTCTAAGCTTTTGTGAATTGCGTTGACTTCTGTTTGTGTGTAATTTGACTTGTTGTGACAATGTTGGCTTTTGAACCGACACCTGTGGTCTGACATAGATTTAATTAAATATGTTGTGTATTGTAACAAAACCTGCAGAGAGTCTGTTAGTGTATCAAACAGGCATAAACACATATAAAAAATCTCAATGTTGACTCAGGTTTTAGGCAGACATCTTCTCTTTCTGTAGCAGCAGAGTTTGTGTGTGTTTCAGATGAAAGCCAGACTAGTCTGTCCCAGCTGTGTGTGCAGAGCTTATTAACACACAAATGACATGCATGATTCTGTACATACGACAAGCTTGCCACGTTTTGTTCTCCCCGTCGGGAATGATGGTGAGACTGACAATAACAGGAACATCTTGCTGTGTGTTACGGCACATGCAGACATGCACAATAACTAAAGGCCTTGTCTGATAATAGTAACATATTTGTAGCTGTGCTGTGAAGGAGGGGCAGAGATGGGAAAAGAGAAACCTTCCTCCCTTTTCTCTTTTCCCAGAAAACACACCAGCTCCTGTCCTTACCCCCTTATGGAAACTGAACACACACTACATTTGTATGAGAATGTGGACATGAAAGAAATAAGATTCATGGAAACAATATTGTGTTTATTTGTGATCTTGCAGATGTTGCTGGAGCCAGTCTTTGCAGCTGCCTCCAGACCAGACATTATTTCTGATTTATGGGCTTCCTTCTGCACGTCATGGCCCTCATTACCACATGTACTTTCCTTAGTAGCTATTGTCACTGTATCGCTCCATAAAAACACCTGTCATCACATGAACTAAGCTCCATATTATGGCCAAGTGATTATAAACTACCTCCATGAGCATTCTCCATATGCTGAAATAGTTACTTTTTTCAGCTTGAAAAATCGGCAAGATTCCAGACATTGATGAAAAGAAATTGCCTCCCCTGTGAGTGTTTAAATGGTTTGAAATCTTTGATCAATAGCTGGTGGTTTTATCCCCTCAGGGCTACATGCGTCCTCTCAAACAACCAGATGGTGGCTCCTTAGTGGACCCTCTGCTGGTCGATGAGATGTTCTACCAGATCCCAGAGATCTTGGAGCACCACGAGCAATTCCTGGAGGAGGTTTCCGGCTGTGTCAGTCAGTGGCACGACAGGCAGACCGTTGGACACATCCTCATCCAATCAGTAAGTGGAAAAGATAATAAATGACAGCAATGATCTCCTACATTTTGGTGGTTAATTTTCATTTAATTAGTTATAAATTTTTTTCAGTCAAGCTGTATCTTCATTAGTCTTTCTTTTAAAGGGCTTTGATGCTTTTTTCTTTTCTTTAGAAAAAAAGTTTATCTAAAAATATGAACGAAAAAGCATTCAAATACATCTACAGATACTCAGTTTATATATATATATATATCTATATATATATATATATATATATATATATATATATAT
>JAOXYM010000009.1:20350277-20363216 GCA_028567055.1 Leptatherina wallacei | reverse complement strand
ATATATATATATATATATATATATATATATATATATATATATATATATATATATATATATATGGCTAATTTCACAGCTGATTTAGAATTACATGTTGCTATCATTGCACAAAAAATGATCAAATGTATTTTTGATGCTACCCTGTACATGAGAACGTTCATGCTAACATGTTAAAACAACACAGATGAACAGCAAAACTGTTACACTCGCTTCTCAGAAATGTCATATACTCACAGTAAACAATTGTGACAGCTTACTTTTCAATCTTAATTTAATTTATGGACTGTTAATGTTTCTACTGATAACACCCTCTCGGTTCTGTTGTGTTGGCTTTTGTTTCTTCCTTTTCATGGTAGAGGAAGGAACAGGAGTATAACTCTTGTCCCTGTCTTTGTACTGAAGGAATACATTCTGCACATGTTAGCATGATTAGCTTCTGTGCATAGAATGTAGACTAACAGTGTGAGATAGTTAACCTCTGCCAGCGAGCTATTATTGCCTTGCTTCTCCCAAGAGCTCAGAAAACAATGAACCTGTGGTGTGAAAGAGACTTTAATTATAAGAACAGCTTCAAGCATCAGAGGATGTCCTCAAGTTACAATGAATCCAAAACTGAAAAACTGGGATTTGGATCGCTTATAATCACTCTTCCTTTGGGCAATACTTCCTATAGTTTGATAGTTCATCTATGAGCCTTGTTCATTGAGACTATTTAAAAAATCTGGGTTCTTGAGCTTGAGTGGATAAATGGTTAAGGGATAAGAGAAATCTGTTTTAAAAACAGTCACAGTTGGCAGTACCAGTTTTTTATTTTGTTTTTTGAATAACTACTTGGTGCTCTTTTAAAGAATTCCCATGACCCAAGAGTGGCTCTCAACCTAGACATTAAACAAACAGAGCTCCAGAGCATCAATGCTGGGCTGAATGTTATATTTTTCACCCTTGGAAAGGCAAACACATCTTTCTCAAACACTAAATAAACACATAGGCAGAAGTGAATTTCAGGAGGAATGGCAACAGGTTTTCTCACAGAGCATCCATCCGTATGACTGAAATAGAAGCAGATTAAGAGAATTGCGTGACAAAATTACATTTGTTCACTGCCCCATATGCATACCCGATGATTTGTGCTGCTTATTTATAAATAAAGAAGGAAAAGAAAAAACTGGAGAATATTTCTTGAAAAAATGTGCGCAGAGTTTTCCCGCTTTGATTGAGCTCCCTGGATTCTGAAAATCGTGAGTTCGAGCCTAATGTTAGGCAGGGTTTTTGGTGATGTCTGTAACATTAGAGGTAGCTTGCTGTATTCGGTGTATTCCTGCTATTTTTCTCAGTTGTGTCTGGATCAGATTCGTCATAACGCACCATAAGACTTGCTTCAATGTCATTACAGCACTGTTGCTATAAACAGTATCAATCTAACAATAGAAAGATAAAGAATTTAGTTTTTGTTCATCCAGCTTTTTGATGTACCACTCAAAATAGGTTGCATTATTTTGTTAGACTAGAGTCAGACCATTAAAGTGCTTTTTAAGTTCAAATTGCCCCTCTTTAGAAAATCGTTTAAATGATTTAAATCGCTTGGATTTGATTTAGTTGATTGACTAATGTGCTTAGGAAATAAAACATGTCAGACTTTTTCAGGGATAAAACTATGAAGCCCTGGATCTCTGCCAGTTCCTGCCAACATTTATTATGAGTGAGAAAAGTACTGAGGGCTCAAAGTTAGTTTTGTCACTCAATAAAATCTTGGAGCTACGAGAGCTGCCATTTTGACTTAATCACCACCGGGGAACACAGGAAACAAAGGCTGAGATAACACACAAATGACACTTCATTTCCTCCATCTGTAACAAGCCTTTAAAAATGTGGAAAAAAGACAACTATAAAACCCCACAGCAGAGTATTTTCTCTGCAAAGATTGGGGGATTAAAAAGTTAAACACAAAATACTGAGTTATCTTCTCTTTTTGGGTCCGCTCTCTGCCAGCTTCTTCCTCTTAATGTTTAAATGAGTGGACACCTCCTTAATTAAAGTTAAAAGGAGATCAGTCAATGCTCTATTTAGAGGAAAATCTGCTGGAAAAGAACATTAAGTTTCACCATAGTGCATTCCTCATATTTCTATCTTTTGTGCCCTCTGCTGCGGTTTAGTGGATAGAGGACATGGAAGACAGTGGGACACAGATAATAAGAGCAGGGAAACAGAAAGCCTGAGAGGAATAAAAGAGGGTCAGCTCATTTGATCAGGGACAAAGAGACGTTTACTATGACATTAAATAAGGTCTTGAGCTATCAGTCTTCTTCCTTCTGTTTGAGAAATCAGGTCAGGTTGAGTCATTGGGGTTTATGTGTGTGTTTGAGAGGGAAATGCATCCTTTTGGACTTCCTGTGTAACACACTCCAGGCGTAATCATTTCTATAAAATGTGGAGACCCTTTCTGGACCATCTCAGTGTGAATGCATTGTTGCCTTCTCTTTTTCTGTCAGCCAACAATTAAAGCTGTTGTTTTTACATCAAAGTGAGCCTCACAGTGTATTAAATATCATCTCCGTTCCACCAGTTCTCCAAAGAGGCTCTCTCTGACATGTATTCAGCGTACATTGACAACTTTCTCAACGCTAAAGATGCTGTGCGGATCGCTAAAGAGGCCAAGCCAGCGTTTCACAAGTTTCTGGAGGTGAGTGTCGGAGCGAGTGTCATGTTGACTGAGCAGCTGGTCTTAAATGTGTTTGTTTTTAAAGAAAGTTCGAGCCACTTTTTATTCGTTGACAAGATTTTATGGCCCCAAATCTTGAGCTGAAACAGCCAAAAGGAAAAAAATTAAATTAAAATAAAATCTGTTATATTCCATCCTGTTCTCAGAGTTTCATGTCATTGGTTTTGACAGTGGAACCACATCACCATCTTGTGGTGGTGTTGTGAAGTGCAGCATTTACCTGATTTTTTTTTTTTTTTTTTTTTTTTAAAGCCACTTACACGTTTCTCCTTCATCCCTCTTTCTTTCAATCCAACAGCAAAATATGCGGGAGAACAAGGAGAAACAAGCTCTGGGTGATCTGATGATTAAGCCGGTGCAGCGGATTCCTCGTTATGAGCTGCTGGTTAAGGTGACTTATTAAGGATATTTTCTAAACTTAGGACAAAAAGTAAGGAAAGTTGTATTTGGTAGATTATTTCTCCCCTTTATTAATACCAATTGATGTTGTATTGTACATTACTTAAAGCATGGAAGCCTTTACAATGAGGTATAAATTAATATGTTCATTTGATTGTGCATTTGTGGCACCAGTGGCAATCCCATATGTCCAGAATCTGGGGCCCAACTCCACCCTCCAGGATGGCAACGTTCTCCCCCACAGAGCCAGCTCCAGCAGATTTCCTTACTTTTTCTGCTGAGTTTGTTTCCTGTAAGTAAACAGTTTAAAGGGAGATTAATGTCTTTGTGCTGCTTGTTAAAGGACTTGCTGAAGCACACTCCAGAAGATCACCCGGACCATCAGTTCTTACTAGGCGCACAGAGGGACATCAAGCGATTGGCGGAGAAGATCAATAAGGGACGTCGCTCTGCTGAGGAGGCAGAGAAGGAGGCCAGGGTTATCCAGGAGATTGAGTCACATATAGAGGGAGTTGAACATGTGAGTTATTTGTTCATGTCGAGTCAAATCAAGATCTTTTTGTACTTCAGACATGTGAACATGTTTCTGTTTCTTTCTTCTCCTTTTTTTAATAGAGTTTCTAAAAAATCATAAAGCAGCTGTTTATGTTTTTTGTTATGGTGTGAAGGAACCTCTGTATGTTTGTTTCAGATTCTGAATCCCCACAGGAAGTTCTTGAGACAGGAAATAGTCATGGAGGCGGTGAGAAATGGTTTCTGATTTGACGAATGGGGAAAAAAAATCTGTGTTCTGAAACTGTCTTCATACATTTTCCCAGTGATAAACTTTCCTTTATGCTAATATTGCGCTGAGACTTGAAGATGTTAAGTCCAGATTATCTTAGCTGCTCTTGTCTCTCTGTAGAAGACGGTGGGCGGCAAGAAAGACCGTTCCCTCTTCCTCTTCAGTGATCTGATCATCTGCACCACGCTGAAGAGGAAGTCTGGCTCGTTAAGACGCAGCTCCATGAGTCTGTATGTACATCACGCAGCTGTTTCAAACCACTCTGCTCCCTGATGTTAAAGAGCAGATACACACACACACAGCAGTGGGCCGATTACTGTTTATTTCACTCTGTGTGTTCTTCTTTTGCCCTCAGATATTCTGCAGCTAGTGTGATTGACACGTCCAGTAAATACAAGTTTCTGTGGAAACTTCCTTTAGAAGATGTGGAAGTGGTGAAAAGTAAGACTACATTTCATGTGTACTGAATACAATGTGTAGGGTCCAGTGGCATTCACACAATATTTACCATAAGTGTCTTTATTAAGTGTTTGTTTCTTTGATTTGTGAAAACTGTAGCATAGTTCTCTGACCCTCAAGTTTCTCTCTGCCACAGGCTCCACTCAGGCAACAAATAAGGAGAGCATCCAGAAAATGATCAGTCGATTAGATGAGGATCTCAGCACACTTGGTCAGATCAGCAAACTGTCAGAGACCCTCAGTTTCCCACACATGGTACTGTGGACCAACACATTTTAAATAATACAATTACATTTGCATTTTTGTCCTTTGCATCGTTGTATTTTTTCTTGATCCGTTCCATCTTCATCCACCTCTCTCAGTCATTGGACGAGGTAATAAAGGATCTGATGGCGTCGGTGCACAAAGAGCTGTCAGAGAAACAATCTTTGGCCTTCAGTATGACTTTCCTGCCCACAAAGCTGGAGTTTACAACAGCCTCCGCAGAGAGCAGCTTCGTCTTTGAGTTTAGCTCGCCTGACTCTCGCTCCAGCTTTGAACAGGCCTTCGAGGATGCCAAGAAGAAGCTAGGTGAGTGGGAAAGCTTTATGATGAGATGACATATTGCTAACTTGTGATCAAGACAGTAGAAGAAGGCACAAGCTTCTGTGTTTTTGGTTCCTCGTCATTAATAAATCTGTTTTTCAACAAGCCTACTGTAGATTCATTTAATTTGTGTGTTCAGCTATGAATAAGGACCAGTGGAACCCAGAGTTCCTGAAGGCCATCCCAATTATGAAGACCCGCAGTGGAATGCAGGTGAGAACAAAATGAAAATGATGTTCATGACATAAGGACAAAAGTCACATTATACCTGTACAGAATTATCTGTCTTTTTTTTCTCACTTTTTTAACTAAATCAATTTTCACTCATATATTGTTTATGTCCAGTTTTCATGTGCCTCTCCCAGCCACAGCTGTCCGGACAGCGGCTGTGAAGTGTGGGTGTGTAACAGTGATGGATATGTGGGACAGGTGAGAAGTTGTACATGTTTATTCTGCATGCTATGGTGAAGGAACATTGATTTGAGTTTTGCAGCAGATTTAAGTGATGTGATCCCCCCCACCTCCCAGGTTTGCTTGTTAAATATCAAGGATGAGCCCACAGTGGAGGCGTGCATCGCTGTCTGCTCTGCAAGGATCATCTGTATTGCTGCAGTTCCAGGACTCAAGGGAAGGTTGGTGTATTATTTAGAGCCAGTTACTTCCTCGGATAGTCATGCAAAATGCAAAAATACTGCAAAAGCAGTTGAATATAAGACACTAGTGATTTTGTTCATAGTGCAAATGGTTTTAAAACTTGAAATTTATTGCATTGAGGTGCAGCTCATCACCATCTCTTTGATCAGAGAGATTAAAAAACAGCTTCCAAGCTGAATTTCATGAAATGTTTGGAAGAGGTGGAGCCTTGTGCAACAGGACCAGAGTAAAAGATGATATGGATAACTTAAACAGGTTACCTTAGCAAATATTAGCTTCATCTGCACTTGTAAAGCCAATCAAGGCAGTCTACTAAAAGTATATATTTTTTTGGTTGCTCCATCTCTTTGACCTTTCAGGGATCGTGGATCAGAGCCTGCCCCTACCTCCGCAGCACCCGCTCACACCCAGCAGCAGCTCCACATATCCATATCTCATTCAACCCTTGAGCTCACAGAACAACCCACAGGTTTGTTTCATACCTACGGTTTTCCGAATTTTACAAAGCTTGCATAAAATGTATTCCACCATTAATAAAAATGCATTTACGTTGATTGGTTGTTTTTACAGGACCAGGGGCGGAGCTTGTGCCATTTGACAGCGATGACACAGATGATGAAGATTCACCCAGTCCCTCTTCCACTCTGCAGAGTCAGGCCAGTCATTCCACCATATCATCCAGCTATGGCAGTGAGTAGAAGCTTTATTTTCAGCTTGTTACACCATCACGGTCCTCACCAGTCTCTCAAAGTCTCTTTTATTTCCCCCGAAAGATGATGAGGGCCCAGGCTCCAAGGACATGGCTACAGAGACCACCAGCAGTGAGGAAGAGCAGGAGTTCCCAGTGGCAAGCTCTTATGGCGCTCCAGGCATGTTAGGGGTTGGGGGAGGAAGCCGTCCTCACACAGAGAGCCCAATGGATGGCCGCGCCATGAGGCGATCCTCCCGGGGATCATTCACCCGAGCGAGCCTGGAGGATCTGCTCAGTATCGACCCAGAGGCTTATCAGAGCTCTGTGTGGCTGGGCACAGAAGATGGATGGTAAAATGCACAAAAACTTGAATTAATTACTTTCCACACACACATACATGCATGTACTAATTTCCTATGTTGTCTCTGCTTCGGTCAGCATTCATGTGTACCAGTCTTCAGACAACATCCGCAACCGTAAGAACAGCATGAAGATGCAACATGCAGCCTCCATCCTCTGCATATTGTGAGTTTGCTTTTCCAGCTGATAATATGTAATACCAGAGCTCATGTTTTATTAATATAAAGTTTCAAATTAAGATGGAGTAACAGAAAAGAAGCAGATAAATTTAATGCAGCTGCTTTTACCAACCTTTTTGGTCTCACATCCTTGTTTTTTCTCCCATCAGGTATTTGGACAACAAAGTATTTGTATCATTGGCAAATGGAGAAGTGATTGTCTATCAGAGAGAAGCAGGTAAAATGAATGGAAGATCAGATTTTTGCGAACATGGATCGAAAAATTGTAGAAAGAAATTTGCTTTAGGCAGGTAGTGCTTTTACACCCCACCCTCTACAAATGACACAATTTGGCAGCTGTCATTTCTTTACCACGTTGTTGAATAGGTTTTGAATATTTGAATAGCATATTTTTTCATCATGCACCTTCTCTATCGATCTCCACCTGCAGGTAGTTTCTGGGACCCTCAGTCTTCTCAGACATTAGTTCTGGGCACGCCCAGTTGTCCAGTCACCAAAATGGTTCCTGTTGGAGGAAAGCTCTGGTGTGGCTCACAAAACAGAGTCCTTATTATCAACACTACTACACTGGCACAAGAAGTAAGTAGTAGAACTATTTAGAAGCGTGGGAGGCTTTAGATATAGCAGAACCACTAGACCACACCGTCCAGCAGGATTGCCGGTATTACCTCCATCTTTCTCCCTTTCCTCACCAGCACTGCTTCCAGGTTGGCACCGACAGCAGTCGCTGCGTGACCTGCATGGTGGCATATGGTCAGGGGGTGTGGTTGGCTTTGCAGGGCAGTGCACAGGTCAGACTGTACCATGCTCAGACCTGGGAAAACCTGACAGAAGTGGATGTGGCTCCTGCTGTGCACAAAATGCTTGCAGGTAAACACACAAAGGCAGTGAGCACATAAACGATCTTTTGATCTTTATATGACTTTAGTCAGTCATTGGTTATTTCTTCAGTTTTTATATTCAGCCCTTTTCTTCTTCTTTCCAATGTGTTGTTTCTCGTTTTCACCTTCCATCTTATCTTTACTACTCTGTGCAGGTGCAGATGCAATTATCAGACAGCACAAAGCTGCCTGTCTCAGAATCACAGCTTTATTGGCCTGTAAGGATCTTCTGTGGATCGGCACCAGTGCAGGTAAAAGCACGCCTTACCCACAGAGGTTTAGAACACACTTTGTTTTTATTTAAATCGGTGCTTTCACCCAAGTGGTAATAAGTCAAAAATGTTTCATTGATCATTATACACAGAGTTCAAAATAGAAACTAATCTTCTTCTGTAGGGGTGGTCCTTACGCTGGTGATCCCAGCTGTGAGCTCAGGAACTGGGGCTGGGACACTGAAATTTCCTCTTGTGCCAATGGGATCGGCTCATGGGCACACGGGCCACGTTCGGTTCCTGACTTCAATTGAACTCCCAGAAGGGTTTGACATGAACTTCCCTCCTGCAGCAACTGATTCTACAGGTTTTTACTTATTTTCTTGGACATTGTTTTAGCCAGTGTTGATGAAGGTTGTTGCATGAAAGCAACCTCCACGTGTTCTCAGGCTGAAACTTTGTGTCACTTTTGCTTGCCTTTAACTTTTAACCTCTTCTCTCTGAACTTCAGGCAATCAGTCTCAGAGCAGCAACACAATTGAGGGGAGCCTCCAAAGGCGTGACTCCACACACCGCAGAGCCTCTGCCCACATCCCTCCAAAGACCAACCATCTAGTTATTTCTGGGGGCGATGGCTATGAGGATTTCAGACTAACCAACAGCAGTGAAACCGTTGGACGGGACGACAGTACCAACCACCTTTTGCTTTGGAGGGTCTGAGACAATCGAACAGTCTGACTAACCTCCCTCTACCAAAAAATCAGCACACAACCCGCTCTCCTTGACCTTGATCAGACTCCTCACTTTTCGATGTTATCGTTTTGGTGTCCTGCTCAGTCCAACAGTCTCCATGTGCATAAAACGGCTGTCAACTCCGACCAGGACTTAGCAATGAATATGACCACATCAAACCCAATTTACTTCTGTTAATGTTTCTGGTGGTGTGCATGTCCGTGTTTAGTTATTTCTTAAATCTGAGACTATAGTCTGAAAAGTGTCTTTAAGCTCTAGGTTTTACTGCAAGAGACAGAAAAAGACGGTGAAGGGATAAATTAGACTTTTGTCACAGATGGACAAGTATCGAATTGAGAACGGATAAAGAACACAGACGTGGACTCTGCAGAGTCACTGCAGGAGAATCAACAAGGACATCTCAGTGGACGTATCAAGACAAATGGAGCATTGCATGAACTTTTAAATTCTCTGTTTATTGGACTCGAAGACTTTTTCCATCATCCTTTCATCAGAACTTGAACCTTAAGACAGAGGGCTCCTGATAATCGCAGACGAAGTATGTGAATTAAGTGAAACATGCCAACACAGACTGAAGTTTGAAATCCTGATCCTGATTTTTCCAGCTAGAATTAAACATTAGTGGAGAGACTTAGACTATCTGTGAGACTTCTATTTTTTAACAAGGAAAAAACATTGTTTTATGCCTAATTGGCAAGATCTGGACCAATAGAAATCTAAGATCAGATCTCTCTGGCTGCAGTGGGGAAGTAATACAACTTCGCTTCATCATAGATTGAAGACTGCCAGCATCATCTTTCCTCCTCATCATTTTAGTGCAATATGTGACAGCGACACTATGAACACACACGTATATTGCACAGCCCTATTCACCAAGTCAAAGAACACATGTTGTCTGCAGCTAATCACATTGTATTTGCTTTCTTTATTTAAGTTTAGCTGCCATTTGAAGATGACAGAAATGGAGACGAAGCAGTGTCCCTCTACTGGTAAAAGAAAAAAAGAAGTGCATTGGAGACGTTCCTCCTTAACACTACCATGCCAAAGCCTTGTATTTGTTACTTTTTAACTTTTTTCGCTATGAAATTTCAGTTTGTTGAGCACTGTCACACGGGACGAGGGCTCTTTAAAGATGACGCTAAGCTGTGATAGCAGATACAGATAGTTATGTACAGTATTTATGGTTTTTATGTTAGCGGCTTCTTTTACAGCACTTAATTTATAGAAGATGTAGCTTTCACTTTTCTCACGGTGGCCATGGTTTGATCATGAGAGCAGATATAAGGGTATAGTTTGGCTCAGATGGACACACGTGCACACTAGGGGTTGTAAGGATAGGTTTCCCTTGTGGTTTGGTACGATTCACAGTACAGGGTTCTTGTTTTGGAGTCGCTTGGTTCCTTAAATGTTGATATTGAGGACCAGAAAGTCCCAAAATTTCCCCCTTATGTTGTTTCCAGTAACAATTCTCAGGCTGATACAGATCACGGCCACACTGTTGCCTGTTTGGGTGCCAAATGTTAAAATCTGCTTTTTATTTGAGTTCATTTTCAGCTCCCACATGTGTGCTGTAGCGTTTTTAAGTTACAGAAGACATGACACTGAGACACATTGTTACATTCCTACACAAACCGACACAAAAACAAACAAAAAAGCTGTAATGCAGGTTTGTAAGCAAGTGCAAGATAGGTCAGAAGGACAAATGCTTAGCGCTACACGTGCCTTCAAGAGGCTAAAAGTTAAGCCATTTTACACACGCAGTGAAAAGTCAGCTCTCCTTGGTCCCGCAACAGATGTCCATGGAAGTGAAGGATGATTGACCTGACCTTGGACACACATAGAGGACTTAGCCTCATGCTTTGGGGGTTAAGCAGTGATTGTCTTAGATCCCTCCAAGCCTAGAAAACCTCATTGCACTTTATCCTCCATCTGGGCTCTTCACCTCAGCTTTCCCATTTTCCCATGCATCCACAGAAGGCTCTCTCTCCTACTGTGATGGTTAAGAGGATTAGCTGGCTGCTGTGATAGCTGCTAACTAGCTAGTGAGCATCTGTAGTGCAGAAGTAAAAAAGCCTGAGTCTTCTCCTCAAGTGCTTTGTTATTCATTGGAAAAGTATAACATGAGGCTTTTTTGACAGTTTTATGCCAACACATGAAAGTGTATGTATACTAATATATATATATATATATATATATATATATATATATATGTATATATATATACACACACATACACATAGTGTTAGCTTGTGCTAGCAAGGACGAGTTCAGCCACTTGAGAAATGTTTTGTTGTGAGTTCGAGAAAAGATTAATCTGTATAGTATATGTTAAATAAATGGCATTTGTTTGTTAGACTGTATGTGTGAAACGGGGAAGAAAGCCTAGTGTGGCTCTTGCATGTGTCAAAACCTTGGGGTCAGCCTATTTTTCTATATTCCGCTAAGCTCAGCCCCCACATACCCGGTTGTGACTTTACCAACACAAAAGTGGTAAAGTAACAATCTCTCTCCCAACACTAAATTGTTTATGGTCCAAAACAATTCATGCAGTGTTCTGTCGTATGTTTCCCTTCTAATCTCAAATTTGTGCAGAATTGCCTGCTTACCTGTGAAAAATGCAGAATGTTTATGTTGACTGTAGAACTCCCTGCAGAATGGAGTATGTATATTTGTAAGCAGTGTGTACAACATCTGCTGTCTTAGCTTTCAGATAACAACCTCAAGAACAGCCCTCAAAGGTGGTTCATTCGATGTTTGGTGTGATTTCATGGTGCACATTTAACTGAATGCCTTGTGGTTGGAGTCCTTACTTGCAATTCAGTGGATTTTTTCTTTTGATACATTTCCTCAGCAGTCGTACAAACTCAATTAGACATTTCAAATAAAATCAAATTAGGTTTTGAAATGAAAGCGAACTAACTCAGACTCTTCATCCAACACTACATCGTAAATATGAAGTAAGAATAAATATAGAGAGGATGAAACGCGTGGTAATAATCAATATCACAACCTTTCTGTAACTCTCCTCAATGTGTGTCCACCCTCCCCATGCCCGTATGTGAACTGGCTTATTGTAAATATTGGTACATATTGCCTCTTTTCTGTAAATAGTGCACCCACAGTTCTCAAATGTTAATATGAATTCGATGGCATATTTTTATATATTTGTGTAAGGTTTGTTTTTGTTCGTATTTTTTTCCTCCTTCCTCTGGCATGCACTGTCAGTCACATTTAAATTATAACCGTCACAGATCTTTCAAAAAGAAGACAGATGGTCCATGTTACTACTCGACTGACAGTTTTGGTGTCCATGTTGTCACTTTTAGCTCCTGATGTTTGCTTTGTCACTGACATCCACAGGAAGGAAAAGAAAAAGAGGAAAAAGTCAGTTTTTGCTGCCACTTTTCTGTTTATCTCTGACTCTGGTTGACATCTTGCAGTCGTCATGGTTACAGTCTATCAGAGTTACCGTGTGTATGTAGCTGTTCTTGTTTTGTCACTGTGGGTTCCTCTTTGTAATTAAATCAGTTCACTGGTGCCACTTTGTGCCTGTTGTCTTAACTTAAACCAATATAAACAAAGCAAACAAATGACATGAAAATAGAAAAAAATTTACTTGTTCCTCTGTACTTAAATTGTAAACTCTACATGTTCTTACTCTACATTGTAGAGCAAGAGAAAAAAACTAGTTGGGTATTAAAGAGGAAATAATTAACTTCAGTGTTTATTAATTCAGGGTATTTACTAATAAATACTTGAATCAATTTAACTATAATGAAGCAATATTTTCTGGCTTGACGCTATCTGTTGCTGAAAACCTGATACTCAGTTTTTTCAGGTCCTTTGGAGCTTTGTCTAAAGAAAAAACTGAGATGCTGCTATTAAATCAATACAGGGATTTGGAAAACGTATATTTAATTGAAATGGCACAAAGACAACTAAAAAGGAAATTAGAAATTATATAAACATATTAAAATACAGTCATTTAACCTGAGAGTCTGTCGATGTGATGACTGAAGAAAAACAGCCAATAACGCTGAACACTGTTAAAACTGCTGATTTGTCTCAAAATGAGTTTTTCTAATTATCAGTTAAGTTTTGTGAAGCAGTGATTAAAGCCATACAATGCAAAATGATCATTGAAGTGATTTTATATATATATATGTATATACATATATATATACATATATATATATATATATATATATATATATATATATATATGACCACTTAAGCGGTAATAATCACTTTATTATTTCTTCA
>JAOXYM010000009.1:20319029-20350177 GCA_028567055.1 Leptatherina wallacei | reverse complement strand
TATATATATATATATATATATATATATATATATATATATATATATATATATATATATATATATATAGATGACCACTTAAGCGGTAATAATCACTTTATTATTTCTTCAAATCTAAAGACTTTTTAAAAGATCTAATTAGTTTGTGACACCCTTTCCCAGTCTGTGCCCCTGCCTGGTCCTCCCATCAACCCACCCCTGGCAGGAGGTGAGGAACTGAAGTGCTGTAGCTTTGAAAGTAAAATATTTCTTGCATAATGTAGGATTTCAACAACTGAAAAGTTCAGTGCTCATTAGTTGTGTTTTTTTATTTCATAATGCACAAAAGGTTTGTAAAGGGTGAAGTTTGGACTGCAGACAAGCCAATTTGGTCAACCTTACGACATAACTCTTGTGACACATACAAAATGTTGTTGAGATTGTTTTGGTAAAACTAGAAAAACCTTCATTTTGGATCCACCAACATGTAGCTTGCTTATTCCATGAGGACTGCTGTTACGGATCTTAGCTTTTAAACTATGAAGACAAAGCCAGCATTTATTAAAGAAAAAAATATACCATCTGTGTACTTTTTTTTTTTTTACATTTATAAAATAACCTCTTAAAAACAATCAAGCTATATTCATCAGAGTTGATATGTATAGCCTACATAAAACATCACACAATCAGAAAATGGTTCATTCTACAACTCAACTTCTTCCTCTGTTGGAGCCCTCCTTACCCCCAGCAGAAAGTGACTTGACCAAGAAACAAAGTTGGCTTTGTGGTTTTTCCTTCAGTGTGACTCAACAATTAATTTAACCCACTGACCTACAATGAAGTGTATTGTGATATGATAGTCTGCAGTGTGTAACTGAATACGGGCCATTCAGAACACGGACAAATAGAAATGTGGCCCTTCCCCCAAGAAGACTTACACATCCACACACAATGTGTAGGCCTGTAGTCAACAGTGAAGATCTATGGTGACTGAAAGAGGCAGGAAGAGCAGTAGCACAAAGATTGATCTGTGTCTGGTCGAAATGACTGTTATGAGTCATTGACTGACTCCCATTTGCTGGTTAAGCCAATCGAAAGATCATTTACATATTTCATATTTTACAAAATGGTTGAAGTAATTGGGAAAAGCTTATTTTCAAATTATGTAGCCTATTTCACTAACCACAATTAGGCCTATATGACATTTACCAACTAAGTTTGAACATTTATTTTAGGCCAAATAATTTTAAAATGCTGTGGTTAAACCATAACAAGATGACTTTGGCTCTAAGCAATCTTTAGTTTGTTTTCTCATTTTGAATTCTCTGGGTTTCTACATCAGGGAAAAGCTGCTGGTTTCGTTAGGTTATGACCCACAGTCCGCTTCCCGGAGAAGATTACTACCGACAGAGGGGGTGTAGGTGAACGAACACTAACCCACACCGCACATTGACGGGGGTTTCAGCTTGCAGCGGTGACGCACTGTGAGCTGACTGAGCCAGCTCACTGTTTATGTCCTCACACACACACTCACAGAGGTGAGAGAAAGAGACAGGGAGGGAGCCTCTCTTACCGGCTTTGTGGTTCTCATCCATTCTCAAGCGTTTTTAATTGCACCTGCTGACTCAGCCCTCTGTAGCCGATGATGCTGCTCTCTGAAAACTGAATTCAGCTCCATTTATTCACCAAACCGGTAAGTCTGCCAAGTCTTTTTTCTTTCTTTTTTTCATTTTTTTTCAACTTAGGAGTGAGAATGTCTGAAGCCTGTTAAGTTTCCTCAGACTCGTGTGCTCTCGCTGCAACCCCTTGCCTGCTGTCATGATTTTTTTTTTAAAACACACGGTGATTGGCTATTATGCAGGGAGAGATTTATTATTGCGCCATTTAAACCTTGGGTCAAAAGGAGAAAAAAGTTTAGAAACGTGTAAGTCTTAGGACAGGGAAGCATAATGAGCGAAACGAATGATTTTTCCACAAATGTAGGCTATAAATATAATATAATAAAGCCATACTAACGCAAGCTTTTTGGGGGATTTTACAGGGATCCTGATACACTGACTGGAAGTTTATAAATCCCTGTATTAGTCATTTAAAAAGGTTAACCTAATACCTGTCACTTGGCTAATTAAATAGACTTAATGCTGCAGAGCCTCCACGTGTCGTGCTCTCTAATGACAGAGTAATGGCTTGTTTGGGCCAGCGTCATGGCTAGTAATGACCTCACCTCCTTTTAATGAAGTCTGTTGTCAGAGCTTTGGCTCTGCTTTTTAGTTTCAGGTTTTATTAACTCAATGTATAGTATTAAAGGTGGATTTTGTAACTTTTGGTCTTTGGAAATTATCACCACAAGAGGGCAGAGTTTTATCAAACAGGGTGTGTGCTTAAATTTGTAAAATACTATTAATTTGTATGTTTAGATGTCCCCCCCCCCCCCCCCCCCCCCCCCCAATCCAACAGGTGACTATGATCGGGGGGAAATACCTCATGAATCAGCTCCATTAAGTCACAACAGACTTATTTAATTCTAACTGAAAAATAATGGCAAAAAATAGCTATAAACAGCTGAAACTAAGATGAAACAATGAATTTGATCTGGGGGTAAATATTGTTGGCCACAATAACACAACTACCTTTACACGTAGTTTACCTTATATGGTTTGCCCAACTGTTAGCACAGTCGTGCTTATTGGCACAGAATAGATGTTGTGTTAACCCTCTGCTTTTCCTCGTTAATAATACAAGCTTTTTACTTTCATTGCCATCTACCTTTGCTGTAATTACTGTGCTTTATGCTAACACGGTCCACAACCTACTCGACACACACACACACACACACACGCACGCACGCACGCACGCACGCACGCACACACACACACACACACAAATGCATAAATGTACATCCACCCACATGAGACTATCCTCTTTGGCTGCTGGTATCCATTGTCTGGACGTCAATGCCTGCTTGTTTCAATAAGGGGCTTTTGACTCCTCTCACAAATGCATACAAGGCACACGTAGGCTCAAACACTTCATACAGCTTCACCAGCTCACCATGATCTTAATGCAGCGCAGTCAAAGTTACATCTAGTCACAACCCAAGTAAAACCCCTTTTTTGAAGAAAGTGAAGGCAGATTTATACCAAAAGTTTTCCTAGTTTCACTGAATAGATCTGCCTTTGCATATTCTGACAAATAGAGAATCAAATCCTCTCATGTGCCCTCATCTTGACATTGCTTTACCTCTGCCTGAGTGTGTGTAGGGCATGTGTAAGTCAAAGACTTAGCTTAGCTTTAATTAACTCATCAGTCCTGTCATCTGTCTGCTAAGTCTTCCAACTAGTGTGGTTGGGAATTCTGCCCAGCGGTCTTCCGTCCCTGTGCTTCAGCTGCCACCACAATGTCAGCCAGGCACCTCTGTGCCAGAAACATTCCTACTGCACCGGCTGGCTGCGGATCCTTATCCAAGCTGGCTCAGCATACACACACACAGAATGGGGGAGGGTTGGATAATCATAGGGGGAACATGGACGCAAAAACCTGGCATGAATATTCAGGAAAGTTCACCTCCTCACACGTTTGTAGTATGCGTTTATATAAAATACACACTCGGGCTTAATCATAACTTAGAAAAACCATGATTTAGTGCACAGTAGTATCTTAACTTTGCATTTGCATTCCTTCTCTGATAAGGGGATTTTCTCACTGTTGTTTTCAAGTAATTTTACAGTATCTGAGCAATTTGCAAGTCATGCTGCAGGTAGGTTTACATTGATTAGGCTTACTCTTTTGAAAGTCAGATTATAGAAAAGAGTCGCTTCCTGGATGTCTCAGCTGTTTTGTATCTAGAGTTTACAAAGGCATTGTCTGCTGATGTGTCATGCGTCAAGTTTTTCTTTCCCTTTGAGTTGTATTTTTCTTTCAAGCCATTTCCAGAAAAAGCTCTTGTAACAACTACACACAGAGTAGGATGATATCTCATCTGTGGTAAAAATACAATGAAATGATAATTAGCATCATGTAGCAGTGTAATCAGGTATATTAGTTACTCTTCTCAAATACAGTTTTAATACATGATGTGAATCTAGCTTGTCTGGCTGTGTATTTTATTAAACGTTAAATTTATAGTGAGGAAATTGTGCTTTTTTTTTTAACTCAAAGTTTTAATTGTTGATTTTCTCCAAAACTGCTTGAAATGATTTTCTCCATCTACTTAAGGAACTCACAGAGCAACACATGCATGATGCTTGTCTGGTGGCTAGTTTGACATACCTCAAACAAAGAGTGAGAGCTACTCTCCAATTAACCATTTTATGACCAAACAACTGTCCAATCAAAACAAAACAAACTGGACTTAAAACAGTGTTTCGCATAAAAGGGGACATGAGATGTGGCAGCACTATAAAACATACTATATTCACATCCAGCTTAGCTGCTCAAATGCTTATATTTGGTTCAATTTCAGCAAATGCAGACGCTTTTGGCCTTGATGAACTTTCTCCTGTGTGTCTCTCCCATCTTTCTTTCACTAACTACTGTATGCTGCTCAATGATAAACTTAAAAATGCGCAATAAGAAAAAAGGAAAAAAAGAGAGCAGATGTTCTACCCACATGAGCCGGTTCTTGTTGGGGAAAAGCAGCTCAGTGTGACCGCAGTCTGCTAACTGAACTCGCCAGAGACCAGTCACTGGCTTTTCGCTGCCAGAGCAAATCATACGCTAGCATGTCGGGGTTGATCTCTTTATGACAAGGCACAAGTGAGTGACATTGTGAGTGTTTTGTGTAAATGTGTGTGTGTGTCATGTTTTGGAAAGGTTCCACGAAATCCCTCATGTTTGAAGTGCTACAGACATGCCTTGTTTCAAAACAACCGCTGAGTAATGGCAATGTAGCCAACAATGCATGCGACTGAACCTCTCGTCTCTTGCAGCACTTTTATAGAGTTATTGAATAAAACACAAAACGAAGCATATTTAGATCCATAAATATATGAGCGAGCTATGTTTGTGTCTGTGGTCAGGATCTATGTTGGGGGCAAATTGCAGGCTTTTAAAATTATATTGTTTTGCATAAACGTCAAAATTATTCATTACTGATTTAATTCCCTCCCTGGTTATTCACAGGTTATTGATTCAAAATCATTGAATATCTTGTCACAAAAGCTCATTAAGAGACAGTAGCAAGTTGGAAGTTGATGTATTGTAATCAGGATAAATGGGCAAGCATAGGGATCCAGGTTGACCAAATAACCAAATAGTAATGGCCAAAAGTCAGAGAAGCAGGTCTTCTTGGAGGGTAGAAGAAGTTGGTGCCTCCTGTAAGCAATCCTTGAGGACAAGTGGTGAAAGGGCAGCAGAGTTACTGCACCCATTTCTAGCGTGTGCTGCCATGTCCACAGCATACTTTCAGTTGAAGAAATTTCAATGACAGAAAGGTGTCAGAATATACAGTGTACCATATGGGGCTGTGTAGATGCAGATTTATTGGTGTCTTGTACCTCGAGAAGAGATGGCAGCAGGAGAGGCAAGGTGGTGTTCTGGGCAATGTTGAGCTGGAAAGCCTAGATACCAACATTTTTGTTTCAGACCACATTCAATACACCCCTTTGTGGTACTGCCATCCCTTGCCATTTACAAGAAAAATTCACTCTTCCACACTGGAAAATTATTCAGAAAGGATTGAAGAACCATGCTGAAGAGTCTGAAGTAATGGAATGGCTCACAAATTCCCCACTTTCTCTCTTATTGGAAGATAACAGATCTATGGAGGTCCCACTTCATTAGTAACACTTCTTAAAGAATTTGGTGCTAATAAAGGAAACCATCATAGGTAATGTGCTTCACTGGGTCAGAATTGTTGCAGAATAAAGAGGCCCTACACTAAATTAGACAGGTGGTTTTAATATTGTGAATGATTGTTATATGAACTCAGACATGGAGTTAATTAACGTATTTAACTTTTGAGGTCTTGTTCAAATTCTTCATTCTTTTTTAATTTGAGCTCTCCAAAGAAAGAATGTCTATCTTTGGACTTACTGTCTAAATAGGACATTTTTATAATGAAGGCCTCCTTACTTGCATTCTTAAAAATAGTTAAAAATGCGTAACACTGTCAAATTGTAGATATTTGTATGGTTTGAAAAGAAGGTGACTTTATCCCATATTCATTAAGTACTTAACTGAATCCTCCCTATTTGTTTCACAAATAGAGCTAACAAGTTAGAAGTACTGTTATCACACTGATTATACATATTTATGTCTGTGAAGATGGGACTTGTTTTGTGTGTGGGAGCCTGTGTATGTGTTCTGACATAGTATGAGTGTACATGCAGTGAATCATTGTTTAAGGTGTTTGCAACATGAGGAGTTGATTTACATCCTCTGCTAATGATGGTGGTGATGTAAGGGAAAATAGCAAACCTTGAAAAACAACTTCTCTGCTACATGAAACTCTGATTGCCCCATTGGATCCTTTTAGGATTGTTTTGTAGTCAGAACTGGTTTGTGGTTCACTTCTGGTGGGCTGAAAAACACCACTGTCCTTGTCTCCTGGTGAAAACATTTTTGTTTTGTTGTTATTATTATTTCACTAATCTAGGTGATGAATTTTAATTTTGAACCAAAGCATGTAATTGACTTGCTGATCCAATAGAAGAAAACATAAAGTGTAGAAAATGCAGAGTTAAACTCAAACACAACATCTACATTGGCAGAAAGAGCAAGGAAAAGGCACTTTTGACTGAAGAGGACTTTCACGGTTTAAGTCCAGAGTGGGAATGTCATTTCTGGCTTTCATTGTACTTCCCATCTTCAGCTGCTTGGAGTAGTTCTGACCACAAAACTACTTGGTTATGTTAAAGAAAAGATAATTGTTTTGGTTATATTAAACCATTAAGTGATGTAAATATTTGTTGTTTTAATTCCTACACTCAACTATGGTCACGAGCTGATGGCAGGGGCCAAAATGAGTTTCTTCTGCAGGGTGTCTGGGTTATCCCTGTAGCCTTTAGGCTCTCTTTACGTATGTAAATAGGTACGTTCGTGTCAAATGTTGTGAAATGTCACCACCCACATAACTCCATGTGTGCTTTACATTGGCATACTTGTTAGACAATACATCCACTAGACAGCAGTGCAGAGTTCAGAGTTCCTTACTGAGTTCCTACATCAGTTTCAGAGCAAACACGGTGATGGTGGAGCTCATGATAATGCACATTCTCAGAAAGAGACATAAAAAGAGGCAGCACAGTAAATGGTGATGGTCTGAGCTATACTGTGCAACAATGCCCCAACAGAACTACATCTGAGTACACATTTGTAATCTTGCTGAAAACAGACTGAAATGTGCACATAAAGAAGGCAGAGGACAGACAGAAGGCTCTGTTCATATGTATATTTAACATAGAGCATATGAGGCTTTAGAGATTAGGTGAGAAGGGGCTCAGAGTAAAGATGCTGCTCCTCCACATCTAGAGGAGCCAGGTGAGGTGGCTCAGACATCTACAAAGGTTACCTCCTGGAGTGCTTCTTCGGTTAAGTGTTCTAGACATGTCCCATTTGGAAAGCTCTTCAACATGCTGGAGGGACTATGTCTGTTGGCTAGCCTGGAAATGCCTTGGAATCCTCCTGGACAAGCTGGAAGAAGTTGCTCAAATTATCGGTAGAAAGATGGAAAGAATTTCTCTAAGCAGCTAAATGTTTCTCTCTCAAAATGGCCTTAAACTCTCACCAAATATAAGGAAGACTTAAAAACTGTTTTGCAGACTAGGATCAAATGACTCCATTGTATGTTCATTGTATGTTCTACCTTTTACCCTCTTTTTTCTTCTACTCTCTCTGGTCAGTTCTACCTCTCTTGTTCCAATTAGTGATGTCTGACAAACAATGTGCAGCAGAGACACAGGAGAAGCCTGGTAAGTTTATGCTGGTGTACAGTTCCACTGGAAAACATGACGAATGACATCATGCCAACCCAAGGACAGAGAGGGGGAATAACAGGAATAAGAAGTCAGTGAGAGAAACATAGGCCTGGAATGACACCTGCCCAGTTATCAGACACGCTGTCCATAATGAGACATTGTCTAAGCACTAACGTACAAAGTGCTGGCGTACATCAGCCTGTCAGTTGCCGATAATGGGCACCTCTATGTAGTCAAAGAGAGGGTATGGTTCTCCCAATCACGTCCATGTCCTACACGTGCACATTATCTCTCAGTCCACGAAATGTCTGATGAATAACGGAGTATAATTACCTTAAACCTTTTTTTTGCCACCTCAGTTCTTTTCCATTATATTTCATGCCTTGAACCGTAAGGTAACTCTCATGTGCATCACAATGAGGTGTTCCCCAATGCTACGACATGGTGTGTGACCTCGTGAGCTTAAAAAGGTAGCCATTATCAGTATAGTCAAACCAAGCCTACCTACTTTCCCCCACTTTTTTTAATGCATAGACATGAGTAGGGGTGGGCGATATATCGAAAATTTACCTATACTGAGATTTACAACGATTACTAATAAAATTTTGCCCAAGTCGATAAATTTGATATTTCAAAAAAAGGAAAATACAAGGGGGATGCCCAGTCAGTGCTCACTGGTCCCAGTCTTAATTAATTCATATTAGATATTTTACAAAAACTGTGATTCCCAGCATGTATGGAACAGAAAGTCACACGGTGAAGCCATGCATCAATCTGACATTACATCGATGGCGAATGGAAACTGTGCACCACAGTGCTGTTATCATCCATTTATCGTTATCAAGATGAACTGCTCAATATATCGTGATATTGATTTGAGGTCATATCGCCCAGACCTCGACATGAGCATTAGCTTCAAAACTAAAGCTAATGTGAATTTTGGCATAATTGGTCAACAATCATCTTTGCTTTGGTGTTAGAAAATGCAGAACTTATTCACTTCCATACTATTTTGTGAGCAAGGAAACATAGAAAAAAAAATCTAAATGTGAACTGGTCTTTGGTAACTGTTAACCTGGCTTCAGCTGTAGAGTTTATTGTATAATGGTGTACAGTTATATAATAATGGCTTAATTATATCACTAATGGAGTAAAGTCTGAAGGCCAGTTTAGAAACAGCAGCTGCTGCAACACTAAGTGTGACTTGATCCCAGTCAGAGCAACAAAATGAGGTAGGGAATACAGTTCATACTTTCACAAAACCCCATGTGTCTGGCATGTCCTTTAAAAGCATTTGGGTTTGGCTAGGAAAGTACTACGACATGAATAAAGTTCAAGTCACATTAGGAACTTGCTATGTTGGAAGCAAACCATGTGCAAAATCCTGAGTTGTCTATTTAAGTGCAAAAACTTAATCCATATCTTCAGGTAAATAATTGACTAGTTAGATGAGCTGTTGGTGGGGATGACTAGGCTTCTTTTTCCTACGTTGGTGTTAGTTAAGCTTTTTTTTTTTCACAAGTGTTAAATAACACTTAACTATCATACAGTACCATCACCCATGGCCAACAGTTCATTTTAGTGCCACTTATCCACATTGTCCTGTGACTATAAAATGGAATATTTTATGACATGTAGGTTTAATGACTTTCCAGTGAATCTTTCTTTAGTTCTGTCCACTGTTCATGGAAGTTAACTTAAAACACATTCAGTTTATGGTTTTGGAAGCAAAGTTGGATTGGGCCTGAAAACCCAAGAAATCCATGATAACTATAATGAGAAATAATATCAGTCTTAATGAAAGTGTCCTGTTAGACTCAAGCAGAAAACACGGGTCTCAATTACAAGAGTTAAAGCCACAGTCTTTAGCAATGTCACAACCAGTCAATAAAGAAGTTGATTCAGTTAGCAGCTCATCATTTGCTGTGTCGATCAGGATCATTCATCTCTGTTAGTCTTAAAATTGAATGCAGCAGATCTGTCAGTATAAGGGAAATATTTTTATGTGTCTAGAGATTTGACTTTAAACAACTGACATAGAGTCTTGTGTCTAACCAGAAACCTCCACTGTGCCTGACAAAGAGAGCTCATTGTTTGGAAGCCAGTAACGTGGTGGCTTGACCCATGATCTCCCCTGCTGCTCAGTCACCTCAAACTGAAAGGCAAGGAGTTCCACTCATTCTTGTGTTTCCGCTTTTGTGGTTCCTTCCTTCCTTCACAGCTTCATCCAGGAGGATTTCTCAGCTCAGCTGCAGCGTGACATCAAGGAGCCAGAAAAAGCTCTCAAACACTTTTAGCTCATCCTCTACTCCAAAGCCACCACAGAATGAAATAATGTCCATGTTTTTGTTTTGCCCTTACCATTACTTCTTTATTATTGCTATTTTTGGCCCCTCCAAGCAAAACAGAAAATGATTTATCATCTAATGTTGTAGTGACTTGCTATCTGTCTGTGTCAATCACCAGCACAGAGGTTAGGGTAATTACTGTTTAGGAAAGTCACAACACTCTTCTGTCCTGGCTTTGATGTGTTTTTTTATTTTTTATCATCCTATCCTGTCATGCTGTTTTGGTGCCGTTACGTAAAATGACGAAAGCACTATGGGTGTTGGTGTCTGTTGGCATCTTTGTTGTGTATGCTGAGATATTCCGAGAGGTGCTAATGTCCTGTTATATCCTGTCCTTCCTCCTCTTTAGTCTCCTCTAAGTTTATTTCTTTCCCTTTGTCTGTCTAGCCCTCCCCCCTTCATCTGCCCCTTCAAACCACACATCCATCTGACTGCAGCCTCCAAACCAAAGCACATGGCAGCCACGATGCAAGCAGGCCATGAAAAAAGAAGCATTCAAACAATAAAATGCAATTACAGGATTGACAGCTCAGACAGGCCAGTGAGGACGAGAAGAGCACGTGGAAGACAACTAAACTGGTTCCAAGATGTGAAGCATCATTACAACAAGCAGAGAGAGACCTCTAACCTCTATGGTTATGTAATATGTCTGTTGAAAGCCTGTAAGGCAGACCTCTTAATTCAGTTTATGTACTCAGTTAAAGCAAATCAGTATATGAGTGTCACCATGTTACAAAAACACCTGTCAATGGGTGGGGTGTACTGGACAGAAAGTGACCAGTAGGTAAGGGACATTTTCCACTTTGCATGTCAACTGTACATGTATGCCACATACATACTTGACATACCAACCCAAAATGTAACTGTTTAGCAAGTGATAGTCATGCTAGACCTCATACTTACTTACACCGCTGTCTCATCTTTTACTTCCTAATGTGGGTTGCTCATATGGCCAGTGGACGGGCCCCCGCCGGTTAAGGGGTTAAATATTGCCACGATACCGACCCCAAAGGAAACCTTGTGTGTCTGAGAGATGTAGCTGACTGAGAAGAGACAACAGCATTTGCAGCTCTGCCAAAGACAATAGACTGATAATAAAGTGAATTAGTAGTTTCGGATTTGGATGTCCATCCATTCAATCGTTTTTCCAGTATCGCAGGGGGACGCAGAATTTTGGCCAAATGTGAAGCAACCTGGATAAAAATGACCACCTCCAAGTATGAGGCCATGGTCTTTGTCAAGAAAAGGTAGATTGCTCAGTCCATGTTAAAAGGAGTTGTTGCTTCAAGTGGAAGAGGCAAGTGTCTGAGGGTCTTGCTAAGGAATGGTAGAAGAACAGAGGAAAAAATGGGTTATAGGACAGGAGCAGCATCCACAGTGATATGGACATACAGTCTGTCTCAGTGAGGAGAAAGCTGAGCCATAAGTCAAAGCTGTGGATTTACCTGTAAATCTATTTTCCAAACTTAATCTATGGTCATGAGCTGTGGGTAGTGACTGAAAGAATGAGACTGTGTTTACAATTGGGGAAAAATAAGGTTCCTTCAAAAGATAATTGGGCTCACCTGTAGGAATAGGGTGAGTTGTTGGTTCATCCAGGATGGACTCAAAGTAGAATCACTTCTTCACATGAAAAGGAGCCAGATGAGGTGGTTTTGAATAAATTTTTTTTCCATCTGGGTATTTCCCTGGGAAAGTGTTTCAGGTATGTCCCACTGGAAGGAAGCCTTGGAGTCCCTCAAGAAGAACTAAAGTAGGTGATTGCAAATCTAAAAAACCCTTCTAAGACTATTGCTCTTGCAACTCAGTCACAAATGAGTGACAGAAAATGGATGAATGGAAGGATTTGTTGAACTTGGAGCACTGCTCTATGTTGCAAGTAAGAGTGGCACTTGTGTGATGGATGAGGGAAGGAAAAGCACGTTGAGTATTTGAAGAAGCACAAGGCCTTGCATGGACACAGGGACAGTCACGTGTCTGAAGTGCCAGTGGAAGGCTCACATGTGACAGTCTCCATTGTAGTGGGTTTGTGGGGAAAACCTCAGACAAAGTGGATTTAAATGTAAATGCATCACATTTACAGACAGCGTTGGCTTTGGTTGCCTGGCTGTGAATTGCTGACTTCTGAAGGCGGTGGTTAGGCAGTTGGACATACTTTCATATATTTTTCACTGCATGTGTTGCTATAGCATTTACCTTCAGGTCTTTCCTGTGGATTATCAGGAATTGAACTAATACACTGTATTAGATTTATAAATGGTTAATATTGGAACAAGATCTTTAAGCAAAGACTGGTGCTCTGAAGGATTTTTCCCACCGGTCTATGTTGTATTCTGACTTGAACCTAAAAAACTCTCTGCTTTTGTATAATGATATCAGAATACATACATTAAACACACAATAAATCATTTTACATACTGCTGCAGTTTGAGTACAGTTGTTTCAGTGACTGCATATCTGGAGGTCAAGTGAGGTTCTTTGTGGAAAGTCAGCATTCCTCAACCCTCAACAAGTCCAATTTGTTATTTGACACTTTCCAAAACAGCGGTATTTAATTGTGGGTCCCATTTTTGTTTTGCTCTCTCTATCATTGTCGTTTTTATTGATCATTTTTTCCCTTTTCCAGCTGTATGTTTGCACGAGGGTGCATATTAGCAAATGCAGACATATGTGCGCGTGTCTGTCTTGTAATTAGCCTGTTGGTCTGGTCTGTATGGCATTTTAACAAATACTTCCATATATATCACACTATCAGCCTGAAATTTTAGCAATGTCACTCCCTGCCAGTTTCTCTTCCTTCGGTTTCCTCCCTCCATCTTTCTTTCTGTCATTTCCTCTTCTTGGACCAGATTAGCCCTTGCCCTTCAACCCTGTGCCCTTTTTTTTCCAAGTTCGTGGTTTTTCTGCGCTCGCTTTATCTTTCTCTTCCCCCCCTAGAATTATGCCTCAGAAGCCTGTTATTGGCATGAGAGCCTTGGAATGAGGACTAAAATAATAAAGTCATTACATTTTTTTATTTTTTTATTGTTCTGTTTGTTGAAGACTCAGCCCGATGTTGGGTAGAGATGATGGCATCCCAGATGTTCAAGTGTTCTTTGAACATCAACTCTCAAGATGCAAAGATAATCTGTCTAAGCATTCAATGCATATGTAAATGTAAATGATAGATATGGACTATGGTACATTTATGTATTTATGTGAGTGTTGCCATTACACAACACCAGAGAACATGGGTTGAAGTGGAGAGGTGTTGACTTAGTTGCTAACCAATGTTAAAAAGCTTGTGTTTTTCTGTCTGCTCAAAGGTGAAGAGCAGCATTAAAGCAGCCTCACCCATGCACACACACTCACAGTTTTAGTTGTGACCGAAGGGGCATGTCTTGAGGCATCAGGGGTGTGTCTGTGGTCTGAGTGACAGTATAAGACACTGGCAGGTACTCTGAATTTTCCATTCAGCTACGCAGACTTGTGTGTAACTGAGTTTTACCTCACTTCTGCAACTTTTCATTTAGTTGTATCCAAGTGTGGAATCTCTCTCACAGATCCATCCATATTTTAAAATGTTTATTTTCTAGTTCTTTTTTGTTAGGTTTTTATATTGTCCAAGGACAAGGTTAAATCAAGTATTTGTGTTACTCTTAAAGAATTGCAAGAAAGTTAGAGCATAGTTGAGTTTGGTTCTGATTCAGCATTTGTAGCAGTCAAGCATCCTTGTTGTGTTGCCACAGCAACTGTGTCAGTCAGCTGCAAGTCTGGGGTAAGTATGCTCCTTAGTCTTTATCCTTTCTGATCATCTTGCATCCTTCTTACATTTTTGTGATCTATCAGTCTATTTTGTAGAAAATACTTTTTTAACATTTTCTCTTCAGCAGATACAGTATATATATCTATATATATAGATATCTATATATATAGAACATCAATCTTTGATTGCGTTGTGTCAGTCATAACAAAAGCATCTGATGTTTTCATAATCCCAAGGACAGAAATCATAAAACATGAATCTGGCATTCATTTTTCTGATTTTAAAGTCAAAGCTCCACTACTATTTACCTGCTGAATGGGGGTGTCTCAGCTGACATTACCAACATTGGGTGGATTTACAGTCCTGTAATTGTGGTCACAAATGAGAGTGCATTGCGGAGAAGTTTCCTGCTCTATACACTGCTGTTTTATCTTGTCATTTGCTAATTGAAGCGAGTCATAGGGCACTAAATACATTTTAAAATGCAACATAAAAATAGCTGCTTGATCGATGATGATAGCCCGACAATTTTATAGGCTACTACATATTCAGTCTTGGATATGCTCTTTTTTAAATTTGCTGTTGGATATGATTCAAAGACCTGTTATACAGTCACGTTAAGTCTTGCAAATCTAGAAGCACCTTGAGATGTCGGTTGATTTTAAAGTGTGCTATACAATTAAGATTTCTTAGTTATAATGGTAATTATTGCTATAAGTTAAAACAATACAAAAAGTCTCAAGATTAGAAACAAGACTGATCGCTAGGCTACACTTTAAGGGAAAATCATATCTTCACATATGAAGATATGATTTTATCTTCAAATGCACTGTATTGTGCGCTACTGTTTCAAATAAGTTATTGTCAAATATTTTCCAACTTCAAACACTTAACTTTTAAAACGACCACTGTAGTTTTAAGGTGCACAGATTTAAACACATCTTTGTTTGGATTACTTTAATCCACCAAGTAAGATTAGTTTATCAGACTCACTGTAATACCTGGAAATACTCATTCCAGAGACAGCTATTGTCAAGTGTTGAGAAAGTCAGCATGTGTCGGCAAATGAATGTGCTGCAGGATGAATCATTGCACAAAAATATGTGTGTGAGCAGTTCAAATATAGCCAAGGAAAAATCCCTGCTTCATTCACAGCTGCACATAAAAAGGCCCTGATTCATGTTAAATGTTATTTACAGCTTGTACGACTGCTCCTTACCTCCTGCACTCTTGATATGTTGGAAAAATGACTCAGGTGTTTTTTGCCATGTGATCTTCTGTGGTTTTTGTGTGTTTTTGGCTGTGAATTCAGTTGTGATGTGTCACTTTTTATATTTTTCAATATCTGATATGAAAAAGTTTGTTGTCTAAAGATCCTTACAACTACAAGCTGACGGGGAGACCATTTTCTCTCTTTTTTTGCTTTCTATGCAACGAATATCATCGTGTATTTTTTCCCCATTAACCCTTTTCGCTCAAAATGTTTCTCATAGATCATATGTACATAGAAGAATACATTGAAGAAGATGAAGAACCACCTTTGCTGCTCAGCTCTCGTCCTTCTTGCGGTAATATTCATCATATTGTATGTATGAATGCATAAGCTATTGCACCTTTACTTACTTTTGTGTGTGTGTCTTCCAGGTTTTTGGCTGTGGTGGGACTGCAGTGGTGCAGTGTCGGTGGGGGGAAGGGTGTGTGTGTCCTCAGTGTCCTGCAGGCCAGGAGCCATCCAAGGTAAGACAAAAACGTAAAATAGAAGGAATAATGACAATGATTAACTTCTTTGTTCTTTTAAATACTTGTTTTGTCTGCTTAGATAGTACAAACTTTCACCTCATATTCCTACATAAACCTATAAAGAAGTGGACTGGGATAGACAAGAAAAGCTAGGCTGATAGCATTTCCTGTTTTAACAGCTGTTGCTAGCAGCACTGTAGCAGGACAGTGACTGCAACGCTCAGCCATGTGTAAAAAGCTACTTGGAATCCAGTATGAGCGTCCTCACTTCAGCACATAACCACTCATTGGATCCAGTATAGAGACACATACTGAGGGGACACAAATGAGTTTTGAAAAATTGGAATTGACTATCAGATTTCCATGTCTGTCCAGTCGTTGGTCAGACAAGGCAAAACATGTGTAACACTTATTTGTAACCATCTTTACAATAAAATGATAATTTGTTACTTAGATAATTGTAATTATTGGAGAACATGAAACTGACCGTGAAAGTATAAAAAAGACTTATTTGCAATGTACTTTAAATAAGCATTCAATAGCCTCATAGAGGGGCTAAAGTCCTTTATCAACGTCATGTTTTCAAATTTACAGGTGTTTTCTTTCTCTTCAGGCTTGTGGGCAGATCCAGAGTCCAGCAGATGAAGTGCGATGTCAGTTGTGCCCACCTGGAAGCTTTTCAGACACACTGGACACCGAAATCTGCCGTCCACATACTTCCTGCAAGATCCTCGGCAGAAAAGTTGCTACATCTGGCACTACGACTTCAGACGTCATCTGTGGGGACTGTCTGCCTGGGTGAGGACTACTGGTCTGTCTCCTTGGCGATCAACTGTGCCTGCTTTTTTGTTAGTCCACCTACAGTTCAATCAAACTGTACATTAAAAAGGCTTCACTACCACATCACATCTCCTAAACTTTTGTTCTAAATGAAGCTGTGTTATTTTCCCTCTGTTGAAAACAAGAAAACACATGCCCACACTCTCACACACAATCCAGTGCAGTATGTCATTCACCACAATGGGCAGGCAACATCAGGAGCAAGACTCTGTACGCTAAAACTGTTGATTCATTCTTTTTTAGTCCCTCATATTTTTCCCTCTATCCATCTCTTTAATTATACTTTCTTCTATTCTTTTCTAATCTATTTGCAGGTTTCGCTTCTCTGCCACACGTCAAGTTTCCACCCTCAGTCCCTGTGTGAAAAGTAAGCATTCTTCTGATGCTCTTTATCTGTTCTCGGTGTATATCAAACCATGTTTCTAGTGCCCCATGTCCTACTAATCTTCTCCTTTTTCTTTGAAGAATCACATGTCAGAACAATCCGCACAGTGGGGAAAGGCCCATCCGGTGGGGCAGGAGGACCAGCTAACAGCACAGTGGTACGCAGTGCAGAGGAAAAAACAGCAGAGTACGCTGTGTTCGCTCTGGTGCCCATTTTCTGTGTGATGGGCCTGTTGGGTATCCTCATCTGCAACATCCTGAAGAAGAAGGGATACAATTGCACTGCTGAGAAGGAGGGAGGAGATGAAGAGGTTGTAACACCCCAGAAAGAAGGTGAGAAAGATAGAGGAGAAATTGGAAAATGAATGTAGAAAGTAGCAGAGAGAGAGAGAGCGAGAGAGAGACAGTAGTTATTGGAATGTCTTCCATAAAAACACAAAAATAAGCCCACAAAATGCATTCAGTGTGGTCAAGCGCTGTAAAGAGTGAAGGCAAAGCTAAAGCAAGCTCAAAGCGCTGTGCGTTTATGTGTAGCCGTAGTCCCTGCTGATCTGGGATGCTACTGCATGCAAGTCCACTGGGAGGCTTTTTATCTCAGCTGCTCTGAACTTTGACCTGGCGGGAGCCATTACATGTCATGCATGCTGTGTGTTATTTTTGTAAGTTTCCTGTTTGAAGAGGAGTGAAAAAGCATTCCCATCAACTCATTTGACCTCTGATGTCAGAGAGAAGCTGACCTGGGTTAGCAAAGAAAGAGGAATAAAAAGAGGCAGCATGAGCAGAATTGAGAACTAGACAGAACTAGAAATCAATCTATGGAAAAGTTAAAGAGACTTTAGGTTGAAAGAAAAATAAAACACCCTCAGAGGATCATAGCTGTAAAACAAATATTGAATTACAACACCCATTCACTGTAGCTTGTAATTCTTTCTAACAGTGCATTATTGTAAAATCTTGTAGACCCCGTCATAAACCTCGTGTATCGTAACAGTTTTTCAACCTTTGACCCAAATGAAAGCAATTTGAACTTTTAAAACAACTCACATTGCAGTCATAACATCTGGTTGCTCTTGTTGGCTGAGCACACACATCTTTCCTTCTCCTCCTCTGTAAAACCAACACCGCTGTGCTGGACGCAAAGTGGCAAGAAACAGACATTTTTCCATTATATCCCTATTGTACCTGTCTGGTTCTCAAACACATAAAACTCCCAAATTACATGTGATGAGCTAACATTCACCAGAGGAAGTTTTACACATTTATGGGATAAGAGACGCACATGCCGTTAGGAGACATTTACAAATGTGTGCCAGAGATGGCTTATCTAAATTATCAATAAAATGTTATGTAATTATATCATAACCATAGATCATGAAGGAAGTGGACATGGGTTAAATATCCATGGCCTGACTGAGACCGCATGACAAAGTTAAAAATTAGTAAATGTTACTTATGGCAAATTATTTTACTGTAATGTAACACAAGGACAAGTGTGTTTATTCCTCACTCCACTGTAAGCTTCTTAACCAGGTATTGCACGCTGCTGCTTCACACTATCCAGGCTGTCTGTCCATATCATCTTCACTTCCCTGCAGCAGTCAGACAACATACATGGCTCACGGTTACTATCGTTTAATGCTCAAGCATAAACAGATTTACGGGCTAAGCTGGTTTTCCCTTCCCTCGCCTGATGGTACAAAGCTCACGGGAAAGCTGTGTCGTGAAGCTTTTCTATAATGCAAAGCATCAGGACGTCAGAGGACAGCAGCAAGCTCAACGGATCAGGAACCTGTCACACGACAAAAACTCTACATTTGCACAACAGCTGCAACAATTGACAATCTTCCAGTAAAAGTGAAATTATGAATAAGTAAAACTGCTGAGTTGAATATACAATATGTTTCTTTCTCACAAAATGCTTAAAATGTGGTGCTTTGACACCGGAGCATTAGTTTTTATTTTTGGACACTGTTGCAAACTAGTCATGAATAATACTTTTTTTTTTATTATTTAAATACACTACTGAAAAAGTTTTGAGCTACCCCTCATTTCTCTTTTATTTGCCCCCACACTGCTTCAATAATGTTGAAGTTTGGACTCTGCAGGGGTGGATCATCACTCCACATGACTTGTTCGCACTGATGTTCATTTAAGTTCTTTTGTAATTGGGCATACCTCGTCCGTTTCTCCCTGTTTCCCTTTCTTATGAAAATATGTTACCTGTCCATGGAGACTATTTCTAATCAGGCTGCAGTGAACAGCAGATGGGTCAACTACAGGGACAGACGTATCTCTCAGGTCCTGTTTCAGGTCTTTACTAGATTTTTTCCTGTTTCTTTAGGACATCATTTTCAGATACGGTTCATCTGTTCAGAATAGATGACACTTCTTCTTTTCTCCTCCAATTGTCCAAGTTGATTTCTTCTCATATTTTAAAAACCTTTTTTGTGCTTGGATGATTCTTAGGTCAGTGTTAAGTGGCTTAAGCAAAAACGCACACTCATCTGAAAATACTCAGGTACAAAGACTTGACTGAAAATGAGTTAAAAAGCAGCCAATGTCCAAAGAAAAACTTTAAGACTTTCAGAGAGCTTTGAAAACTTTTGCCCAAAACTACTTGAAAGACTATAAGAAAGCAGTTTTCTTTGTTAATTAGTTAGTTAATTAACTAATGCAGTTGCTCATGTTTTGAAAGTTTTAATGGTCCAGCTTTTTCTGTCCACCACATGCAACACTTAAGCTGCAGTCACAAAAACGATCTGTATCTTTTCTATTGTCTCCAAGTTCTGACAACATATGAACCAGAACCTGTGTAGTGGATATAGTGGAGGCCAGGGTGAACTGAAGCCAGAAAATGTGGCTTAAAACTACCTGCATGAGCACGATCTTCAGTGGAAATAGCGAGGGATGTAGAGGTCAGCCACCTCTGTCTTAGAGTTGCCTTGGCCTCCTCTTCTTTAAATACTTTGCTGTGAAACTTTAGTTTTCCTTTCCTAAAGAGGAACTCCCCAAATGTCCATCTACCTCATAGCTCATTTATACCCTCCTTCTCTCTCCATTGATCCAATTTCATGGCTCTGTAACACTCTACTGCCTTCTTATCTGAACACGACACTATCCCTCCATCTCTCCTTTCCCAGCAAGATCAATAATTCAATCAGGTCTTCAGCACATTCTTTATGTCTTCAGTTCCATTCTTGTGTTCTGACTCTCTCTGGATTGCTTTCTGTTCTCATTTTGGAGACTTTCATCTGTCCCTTTCTCTGGGAAGTGGAGGAGTGGAGTCGAGGTTACCATTAAAGTACAAAACACAAAAGCCCTTTACATGGAAAGCTGGATATCAAGTCTTAGTGAACTGTACTGAAGTAAGAGTAAGCGCGATAAAGGATGAGAAAAGGGAGCAGAAACAGTGTCAGTTAAAGAAGCAACATGGGGGGGGGAGGAGGTAAACAACAAGCAGCATGAGAAATGACAATAAAGCCGTGGTTAGCAGGTAGAAGGAGACCTGCAGTGCGTCACAGGAAAACTTCCATTTTTCTTTTGCCCCCACTCTTCCTGTTACATAACAGTCATTGAGGTGCATGTTTGTAGTCCTTTGTTACATCTATCTGTAGACCTGATGGGGCTAAGGTCAGAGAAACTTATTACTTCAGCACTTTTCTCATCATATCCACTCAGGGGACACACCCCTGGGGATGCATTACACCAAGCCCAGCTTTGCTCAGCGAACTAAACTCAAACTCTGCAGTAGTGGCTCTGACTATCTACAGCTGCAGACAGAAAAGTTAGAGAGTGCAGTGATGGTAAAGTGACAGCAATGTTGATGCAGGGGTACAGATGTGGGGTTCTGAGCTGAAGTAAAGACTGCTGCACAGCCATGATGCTGCAGCTGCAGTCTTTACATCCGGGCTCAGGACTGCTGCATTTACAGTACATGAAGGTCCCAGCATGACATGATTTTTAAAACTCTGACTCTAAGATGTCAAGCTGAACAAACTGAAACTCTAGCTGTTGGGCGCTTTAATGTGTCTGACACTTTGCTGAGAGACTAAATAGAAAAAAAATGAGTTCCACTCTCTGAAACTGATGCTGTTATCTTTACACAGCAACAGCCTCTGTGGAGACAGCACTATTGTTATGTCCTAACAACAGCCTAATGCTGCTGATGCAACAGAGACAGAAATAATACACTCACGCACACAGCTACACTTGCAACTATACACTCGCATTTGGCCCTGTTGCACACAGAAACACAGTGTCACCTGGTATTAGGGGGTCTGGTACATCACACCACAGTGAACTACACACACACATATGCATTGAGCTCTGTGTGCTTCAGCAGTACTGAATGGAGCATAATTGCTGAGTGAGACTGTTCTGGCCTCCCCACGCCCTCATCTGTCTCTTCTCAGCTGCCACACTGTGCTGTGCTATTATGGGAAGGTGAGGGGTTGCCATGGAGGCATATCTATTCTTTGCTGTTCATTCATCCACGTTCATCCTTATCAGTCCATCGACATGGGGCACAATGTGCCAGCAGTAACACGCATCATGTTAAGAGTTCTTGTGTCCCTTTGAAACTGAAATCGTTATACTTGTTGTAGAACATCATTATGTTTTCATGTTTGTATATTTATTTATTTATTTATTTTACATTTGATAACCAACAGTATTAACATTTATCTATTTACCATTTGTGTTATTTGTATACACTTGTGTAAGTAGTTGAGCAGGGCACAGTTGCTCTTTATTTGTATAAATGCACCTCTGATGCTCAATGACTATGAAAAAAAAACAAAAAGAACAAAGAAAAGCCACAAACCATTGAAATATATTTCAAAACTTTATTAGACACCAATGACAAAAGAAGAGAATAGACAAGAAAAAGTCACAAAAACTCTGTGAGTTAATATTTTTTATTCTTGTCTTTTTTCCTTTCTGTAGGTAACAATTGCCCCTATATATCCGACGACCTGAATGAAGACACCATCAGTGTTCTGGTTCGCCTCATAACTGAGAAGAAAGGTATGTGTCAAGCTCATACCGACAATGACGTTACATGTAATCTGGTGTGGCTAGTGCCATTTCATCAGTTGTGGGTTTGGGGGGGAAGACGACGCTATGTCATCACACAGCCAAAGACGTTGTCTCTGTTGTGGTCTATCCTGCAGCTCTTCTTTAAATTTCAGATATCTACTGGTAAACTCATGATAACATAAGGAAAAATACTGACGTTATGAGAGGTTCAGCTTTTCCAACAGCACAATCCTGCAATATTAATACATATTTCCAATTTGTTTTTTAGATATGATCAGACATACGATACTAATGTACTTTGTTTGTGCTCCTTTCTCTGACACTTCATTTATTTAAAGACCTCTAACATTGTTATTCTAATGAGTGAAATAAAAGAAATGAATTTAAGGTAATTATACACAGTGTTATAAGTCAGTCTTGTTTATGTGTTTCAGAAAATGCTGCTGCACTGGAGGAACTGCTGCTGGAGTACGAGAGCAAACAGATGAGCAAAGGCTCGTCAATCAAGTATGTGACCACACAAACACACGCGCATACGCCGACACACCCAAAAATCATCAAAGGCTTTCTTTCAGTCAGGCTGCTTGAGGTCACAGTTAACAAGGAGGCAAGGGAGCTTTCAGAGAGGAAGAGACCGTGAGGAGTTCAGAGGCAGGCTCTTGCCAAGAGCTTTCAATTAAATGTGTGTGTTTCAGTGTGTGTGTGTTTGTGTAAGGCAGAATGAATAGGCAGGGAGAGGAAGATGAAACTTTACAACTTTGCTATTATTCTTCTGCACACACTGCAAAAATTCATTTAAATCTCGCACTGAGGCTACATCAACCTGACAGTCAAATTCAAACACATTTTGTCCCATTTCAACAAAAACAGAAACGTAAACTTAAAATAAAAATCTCTACACTTCAGACCATGTTGGCTACATTTCCTGAGTTGAGGTCTGATGTTAGGCGGTGACGCACTCCCACAGGTCTGGAGCAAACTTCTCGCGCAGCCCTAGCAACTGTCTCGTCATGAGGCTCAAGCAGCCGGTCTGTTACTAAGCTCACTGGCTGTCACATAGCTTGAAGTCACACAATTTACATGATCATGTGTAGTTGTGGTTGGAGCTTGGGTTGTAAGCTGTGGTATTAAAATTGCTCAAGTAGTCAGAATTTAATCTAACAACTCCAATAACATGCTGCTTCATACCACAGTCTACACCACACTGTTTTGACTTTTACTTCAAGGTTATAACCCTGTTCCCAAAAAACATGTGACTCTGTTTAAAATGGCAATAAAACTAAATTACAATTATTTGCAAGTAACTTCAATACTTCAATCTATTGAAAATACCACAAAGACAACATGGGAAATATCTAAACAGGGAAATTATATTGATTTCTTTAATGGTTTGGGTTCATTTTGAATTTGATATATATAAAACTGTAAAATAAAACCTATCAAACAAACTTGGATCTGCAGCATGTTTACCACCGTGTTGCGTCACCTCTTGTTAAAGCAACCATCTGCAAGTGTTTGGCCTCTGGGGAGCCCAAACACTGTAGTTTGGAAAGGCCTGGGATGCAGGGAGGCCGTTTCAACACCTGGATTCTTTAACTGAACAGCCATTATGCTTTAATTGTCCTGCAGGAATAAACAACACCTTCCCTGCATGATATTTGGCCTGGACGGCAGCGTATGTTCCCCCAAAGACTGTATAATTTGTTTATTTGTACCCATGTCATGTGCATTAATGCAATGCAATGTACCGTCTCAGATTCTAACTTTTAGATTGCACATTCTTTTATCAGCATTACACATTGTTTCCAGTCTTTTATTCACCTGTTCCAACAAATTTTGAAACATGTTGCTGGCATCAAATTGAAAATTAGTACACATTTATTGGATTATTCTTTGTATTTGATTTTCTGTTCTGTTTTTATTCACATTTTTCACAGTGTCTCATTTTTGAAAACCAGGTTGTTCTTTTTTAATTCATAACTTGCCCTCTTATTCAATGTTCCTTCCTTTCCTTGTTTGTCTACTGACCTAGTTCTGATGGAAGTTAATCTTACCATTATAACACGATGGAAACATGATCCAATTCATTTGAGTTTGTATGCTACATGTACAATAGTGGGCGGTCTCAGGGGCCTGCGGAGCTGTGCTGTTGCTCAGCAGGTCCACAGAAAAAACATGTGAGCTTTAGATTCTAGAACATTCTGATACGCACACACACACGATATCCACACACAGTTCTGGAAACCTTTCAGATTAGTCTGTGTGGGTGGAGGTTCTGCATGGAGTTAGCTGGAGATGCTGGAGTGTTGCACTCATGTCATTCTACCATTTTGCTTCCTTTATTAGAAACACAGACAACATTGTCTAATGATATATAATCTGAATGGTACCCTGATTTTACTTCATCATGCATATTCACCAGTTTAAACCTCTTTCTATAAAAACTGGTCTGCTGTATGGTGTATGGATCAACTACAACGTCTACATCCAAGCAAGTGTATTTATTGACTGCATTACTGGTCAGCGTATATGTCAATTATATAAGAATTTATTTAATCTCCTGCTTTTCCTCCCCTCCAGGTTCCCGATGCTGTCTCCCTTGTCTACCCTCCGCTCCCTCCCCAGGCTTTGCTCCCACCAGTCCCACTTACACACCATCTCCGGCCTCTCTGGTCTGGCACCGAAACACGGCTACCGCTGCTCCCGCTGTGCCCAGAAGAAATGGCCGCCTATTCTCATTCCTCCTCTAGATTCTCTCAAAGATCCCCTGAAGCCTCCCCCAAGCCTCATTCTGCCCTCCTTGGACCCACCGACCGACCAACAGAAGAGCCCCCTGCTTGGGGGAGTGTGTGTGGACACGCATCGTACACAAGCTGTTGTTGTGCCAAAAAGTGTTCAGGACAAAGTGGATGGGAGTGAAGTGAAAGAGAAGAAGGATGGAGAGCACACAGTGTTGTCTGTGGGGAGGTGAGTCCAGTTAAAATTGTTATCAGGAGGAAATAGTTGCTGCACTTACTTTAAAGGGGCACATCCATTTTCTACTTCTTCTCTCTTCAACACTGTATTTGCACTGTACCGCAATATAGAAATGTAACATTTTGATGATTGAGGAGAAAATAATATTCCATCAGTTATATGATGTCTAGTAGATGAGTAGTAATCATATTACGTCTGCCTGTTTGACCTCTTTTTTTAACACTGGGGCTTTAAGGTAAAGCACTTTCACATCTGCAGTGTGTTTAAACTCAAGAAGAGGCAGAAAATGTAAAGACATACAAAAGAAGAAGTCATATTTCTAACCAACTTTGAACATTTCTGTGTGTGTGTGTGTGTGTGTGTCTGACATCATTAATGGTTAAAACCTGATTATATGTTTTGCTGAATTCACAGATTTCAAGTAGCACACATCCCTGAGCACAAGCCTAGCACCTTGGAAACCAAGACGTCATCTCAGGAACAGAGGAACTCCCTGTTTGGAGGCAAACACTTCTCTTCATCATCAGGCTTCAGAAGGTAAAACTTTGAAAATGTTCACACATCTGTCAGACTGCTCTTTTCACTGTCTGTTTGTGTTGCTCCCTCTTTGTAACCTCCTGATGGGAACACTTTTAGAACAGTTGTGTGGATAAGTGTTAGCAGACAGGAAAAGTTAATTATTCACAGCATGATCACTTTAGGAGACGAGTTTCTCAACAACAGTTTAGGAAATTAACTTCTTCTGTCTGGTCCTGGCCAACTATGAACACGTGTTCACTTTGGGGCGGAGTCAGCTACTGCATCATCTGAGTCTGCTTGTTATCACAAATCCTTTGTTTCACTATGTTCTTTGGTTGAAAGAAACCCCCTTCAGTGGAAAACTGTGCTTCATATCAGTGAAAACCAGAAATAATGAGATCAGAGAGCTGTGAAATGTCATTACTTTACTATATAATGATAACAGAGCTGCTCATTAATTCACATTCTGTTTTATCAGATGAAGAAACAAAAAGATGCTGTATGATGACACTACCTCGCGGAAGACGACCTCGTCATTCAACTTAACTGCCCAGAGGGAGGGTGTTTCTAGACCACTGACTCAGAGAAAACCCAACCTCCTCCTGCTGGAAGAAGTTGATTCAGATTGTGTAATTAGGAAGATAACTGTATTTATCGTGGGGGGAAAACAGTGGGTTACTGCTGCTTTACTGTCCTGATCCAAACAGAAACTGCTTTGAAAAGCCTGTTGGAGCCACACAGAGGACATTTTCTTTTAAAGCTTTGTGATAAAAAATGATCACTAACTGTCACCAAAAGGTACAGATGTGAATTCACTTAATATTACAAATCAAAAAGCACCAGTAGTACTCCCAATATGCAGTATAGTCAGCAACACATTTAGCTGACAAAAAGCATAAAACTCTAATTTACAAGCAAGCACCTTAGAAAATGTATGACCTTAAAAAAGAGGGAAACATTAAGTTGTCTGCAACCAAGTGCCACATAAAACAAGTGTGAATGTCTTCATTAGCAACAGACTGAGCAGATCTGGCTCGTTCTTCTCTTTTGCTCACACAGAAACCGCAGGTGAGCTGATGTTTTAGATCTTTAAGATGTTGAATGTAGTCTTAATGGAATCTTACTGCATGCACTGAGTTTAGTTATGAAAGAAAAAGTCTAAACCTGAACCCTGTTTTCTCAGTTTTAGGGTATATCTGATTAATAAAGATAAAATGGATTATCAGTCCGGTATTCAACAAGATGACCATAAATGACACCTGTGAGAGAGGCTGCTGTGTAATCCAAGTTGTCCCTTTTTAAAAAAAATAACTGATCTTGCTTAGCTTTTGTTTAAATGGATGCCATTTAAACAAAATAATTGAGTTTATAATATTACTTTTATTGCCTCAGTGTCCCTGGTCAAAATGGTCATTGCAATCATGATGGCATGCAACCTGCATACATG
Organism: Leptatherina wallacei; assembly: GCA_028567055.1. Lineage (NCBI taxonomy): Eukaryota > Metazoa > Chordata > Actinopteri > Atheriniformes > Atherinidae > Leptatherina > Leptatherina wallacei. Next base: position 20,323,249 of record JAOXYM010000009.1, on the reverse strand, counting down.
CAGGTTACAGTTACATGTCAGATGCACATTAAGTTGTAATACGAATTAATATTGAGGCCTCTCAGTATCACCTTTTATTGATTTCCTTGGATGACATTTTAGCCATCATTATTCAATGTAGAAATTAAGTCAAGCATCTATTTTCCTATTTATCATTTAATCTTTAAAAGATGGAAAAACGGGGCCCAGGTTTAGGTGTAGAATAACTTTTCTTTGAAATCCAAGGGAGTTTAAAAGATATTACTTCTACAATTAAAACTTCTGTAACTGTTAAGCTCTTTAATAAGACTAGAGTAGTTCAGCTGAGGTCATCATTCGTTTTTGAGAAGCTTCTTTCACAGTAACGCTGTTACTTGGTGGCTTATTATTAGCTGCAGCTATCTTTGGGGACCTAAGGTAAAAAAAAAAGGAAAAAAAAAGTAAAGATGTAGAGAAAGCTCAGTTTTATAGAACAAATGTAAATACATGTACATATGTAAATATGGGTGGGAAGAGGAAAACAAATGTTTTTATTTTAGAATTTTAACACAGTATGTGTGAGGCGATTCAGTTAATCCCCTCTAATGGGAAAGACAACTACACCAGTAAGAGACCTCCATCATTGCATTTAAGCTGAATTGCTGATAGAACTTAACCAGATATTTGTTATCATTCACCCTCTGGGTTGAATATGTCAGTGTTTTTCTTTGCCTCTGTAAACACATCATAGAATTTTACAATCTTGTCACAAATTGTACAAATAAACTCACACCACACGTGGCCAGACTCCAGTTATGTGATCTCTATAACTGTAGAAATAATTAGTTTTATCTTCTGAAGTAAATATAAACAAAACAACAACAACCTGTGACTGCAGAGAATAGGTGGTTAAAACGCTTTAAAGTCAAGCAGCTCAGCTGGCTTTAGTTTACATCCTCATTGTTTTTAAAAGCTTTTTAACCACCTTTTATTTTCTTATGATGCAAACATGTCTAAATGACAGGATATTTATTGGCTGAAGTTACAGTTAAATGTTTTCATTTAATCTGGTTTTACAACTATAATGGGATTATTATTAAATGTTTGCAAGCTGAAGTGTTGCTGGTAGGAAGGAAGTTAAAAAAAAACATTCATCTCATCAGATTTGTAGCATTTATTTATATCATATTACTTTTTTCTGTATTATGTTTTTACTCTTGAAATAAAGAAGCATATTTTAAATGGTTTGCTGTTGTTCCTTGTGATATTCAGTAAAGTGAAGCTTCCATTCACAACAAAAATCATCTCAGTGTTTAAAGAGAATAAAAGAGTTCAATTATATACAGTCCGGTTCCAAGTTATAACAATCTAGCTGAAGCCAATTTATTATTATCCAACTGTCGTGTCTTTATGTTTGTGAGACATGGTTTTATGAAAATGGTGTATGTGAGGAACCCCTTGATTAACTGCAAAGGTGAAAAATTGCAGGGGTTGAGACTCTTGTAGCATTTCCTATTAAGCACTATCACCCCCTAGTGGTTGCTTTTAGATGGTGCCATAAATCACAACAAGACAGGTCAAAATAATTGAATAGTTCAGCTGTACTCTAACCTCAAATTACAACTAAATTCTAACTGTGAAGACTGCTGAAGAAGATGGTAACAAGTTAGTCCACAGGTAAATGTACTGGCATGGTTAATCCAACTTTATCGAACTGTTGAGGGTTTTCCTGATGAGACTGACTGATTGCTATAGACAGATTTCCCCAGAAGTGAAGGGGTTCGGGGATGCTTTAACTCAAACTGAGAATAGCAAGTGTCTGAAAATCCAAACTCGAAACCTAAAAAGGGCAAAGAAACTGGTGCTGACTGGAGAGCAGACTCTGGAGTCCATCAGAGCAGTCACCAGTGAGATGCATGAGCCATCAGTTGGCACCAAAGGGAGGCAGGAGTAGGGGGAGACAAACAAAAATGCAGTTCAACCCCCCAAAACCCAACAGTATATGTATGACAAGCAGATTATAAGCAAAATAAACACTATTATATTTGTACATCTTTTTTTATGTGATAATATTAACTTCCTTCACATTTTTAGATAAGATGAAACCCCCATAATACACAACATTTATAAAAGACCTTAAAAGGATTGAAACTCTGATAGAGGTGGTGAAATATGCCTTATGCATTGTTTGTTAAGGGCTGTATGTGGTTGGCCCAGTCCAGAGATTTCAACCTACAAACATCAGATGCAGTAGCGTTCTAGTTTAATCACTTGAAAAACACACAGTTGTGAAGGACTATGTAATAAAGTACTGTTAATACATTAAATTAAAGTTAAGAAAAGGATCAAAATCTCCATCCTTTATATTTCTTTAAAGAAAAAGTGTTCTCAAGTATTTTTTTAGAAATGTTGATTTCAATGAAATACCCAAATATCAGCGAAGCATGACGCTGCACAGCAGTGTGGTGGTCAGCACCATCACCTCACAGCAAAAAGGTTCCTGGTCTTTCTGTGTGGAGTATGTGTGCTCTCCCCATGCATGTGTGGGTTCTCTCTGGGTACTCTGGTTTCCTCCAGCAGCCCAAAAACACACATATAAGGTTGATTTGTGTTTTCAAAATGACGTGATTCTTCAGAGTTGTGTTGTCAAGTATCGGCTCACACTTGTTGGTTTCGGTGAGGACAGTTTTCTCTTCTTGGTGAGGCTGCTGCGGGCGTCCTGTCCTGCCAGGAAGTAGAGGATGGGATCCAGACAGCTGTTGGCGCTGGCCAAAGGCCTTGTTACCTTGTAAGCCACACTGGAGGCTTCCAGTAAACCACAGCTGATCTGATGAACACACAGAAATGTCATACACTAAACTTTTAGTCACTGTTACAAATTTATTAGCAAAAACACACTGGTCCTCACCTGCGTTGGATTAACCTGCCTTATGTATCTAAAAGAGTAGTAAAGACTCCTGGTGAGGTGAAAAGGGAGGAAGCACAGCATGAATGCTGCCAGCACAATGATGATCATCTTCACTGACTTCTGCTTTGACCGCTGGGGTGTAAGGCCGCCCATTTTACTTTCAGCTCCCGTGTCAGACCAGCCGGGCTCTAGAAGCTTCCGCACCATGAGGCCGTAACACACCATCACCACCATGAAGGGCAAGGCAAACATGAGTACCGACACCACTGAGCTGTACAACAGGAAGTCATCAAAAAGCTCTGGGCTGGTGGTGTCATAGCAGATCCGCTCAGTGCTCACGTTTGTTTTCACATCCCTGGCAGAGGAGTCAAAAGGTTAAAGTTTAGAATTTTAACATGGTATTGTTTAGTTTGGCACTAAGCCACCAATGAGGCAGGATGATCTAACAAAAGGACATGAAATACAGGTTTGTTAGCAGGCAGAAGTGTCCCTTTAAGGCACCCTAAGATAAAGCACTCGACAAAACCAACGGTACACAATGAATAGTAAAAAAGAGAAAGACAAAAAAGAAAACTTAGGAGTAATCACCTCGTTCTGGAGAAGTAGAGGACAGGAGCCTGGCAGAATAAAACACACACCCATACTGCCACAGATACCAGTCTGGCCTGACGAGCACTGACCCAGTTCAGGGAGCGGACTGGATAGCAGATGCCAACAAAGCGATGCAGACTGATACAGCACAGGAACAGAATGGAACCTATCAGAACAATAATGTTAAATATTGCTTGATTCAGGGGCTGCACGGTGGTGTGTTGGTTAGCACCGCGGCCTCATAGTAAGAAGGTTGCTGGTTCAAGCCTCGGGTGGAGTTTGAGCCAGAGGGGGTTTCTGGCTACAGCTGGGGAGGGGTTTGAAATAGTGGCCTTTCTGTGTGGAGTTTGCATGTTCTCCCCGTGTATGCGTGGGTTCTCACCGGGTACTCCGGCTTCCTCCAACTGTCCAAAGACATGCATGATAGGTTAATTGGTCACTCTAAATTCTCCCTAGGAGTGAGTGTGTGCATGAATGGTTGTCTGTCTCTGTGTGTTGGCCTTGTGATAGACTGGCGACCTGTCCAGGGTGTACCTTGCCTCTCACCTGATAATTGCTGGGATAGGCTTCAGCCCACCCGCAACCCTGAACTGGATTAAGCGGTACCAAGATGTTATTTAAACTATATCCTGTCAAGATCCTACTGTCTCTCTCCCTCTTGGTTGCTCTGTCTCTTTCCCTCTTGAGTGTTTTGTCTCCCCCTGTCTGTCACCGGAGAGGAGTAAAGGTTACCCACGGTCATTCCACCCACACACCTGCTTTC